>ATSW01000455.1:0-22201 GCA_000444245.1 Botryllus schlosseri
GCAGAGACCGTGTCAGCACTGCGCAATTGCGCACGTGCGCAGCTTAGAGGGAACATTGCTTATCACTATATTTAAAACAGTCGTCCGATGGTACCTGACGCAAATAATGCGGCTGCAGATCTCTCTTGGCATCAAGGGGTAGTTCGCACTTGCGGCACTGCACGTTTGTATAGAGCAGGGGTCGCGAATCTTTTTCGTCAAAACAGTCATATTGACCCTATATTTTCAACTGTAATTCTGAAAGAGCCATATCAGGATTTCAAGTGACTCTTACGTCATAATCGAAGAATGATAACGTCATTGTGGCACGAAGTTCACTACTTACGATTGGCAGTGTGCACCATATTTTATGTGTATGCAAGTAATGCAACTACAGTATACACTGATGCAATGTTGTAACGCCCGCAGTAATGATGACAGTAGCCCGACGTTAACTGATATCATTTGGTTAACATTACTTCTCAATCATCAAACTTGGCGACGGCAGCATGACGTTGCGCAAAAAGCGCAATTTTGAACGCCAGTGCGAATAAGCTAACTAATAAACTACAATTTGGATGGTTATGTTTATAATTTGAATTTGTAATTGGTATAGTGACACTTCCATTGGAGTTCGTTTCGTGCTGCTGATCACGAAGACAATGAGCATTTAAACTGCATTGTCATTCAACCTTGGCCATGTCTGCTTTTCTCTCTGATTAATCAACGCGTTGCACAGACAGACAGACAGACAGTTTTATTGAACAAAATTGCAATAAAAATATAATACGTGCTGCAGCGATACGATCAAGATTCCAAGGCGTGTAACATTGGGGAGACCGGTTATGATATTGGATATAATATTGACGGCAACTTTGTTTTTACCATTATGGAAACTTTGTGTCGAATTCGACAGACTCGATTTGGCCAATGCATACCGTTAGATAACTTGAAGGTACCGTACTACCATAGTGTCCTATATGGTGTGGACACAGCGACGGAGAACGGCTCACTGCATTTGGGTTACGTCATCCTTTCTATTTTACCAAAGGCAACTTTACAGCCATTTTTGACCGGCTTGCCGAGCGCAAAATTCGATAAAACGGCTTTTCATCATTTTCCTCTGTGGGTTTCATTTGAGACGTGCGAAAGCTGGAATACTCGCGCCGGTCATTTCGGCGCCTGGACAGTCGACATATTAATGTCGAACGTTTTGGCTAACATGCACCGGTTATTAGATTTCATTGTTGTATCGCCGCAATTCATTTTGGTCACGAACACAGCGCACGGAGTCGCATGTTGCCGAAACGTGTGTCTCCTAGCGTGAAGATGCCCTGCGCCAAGATGCTGGTTCATTTAAAATATTCGCGGTCCCACAGGCTACACAGCGCACACTCCTAGACTAAAACATCCGAACAGCTTCATACGATATTAGGTTGCCGTATATATATATTTTGTGGGTTTCCCAAAAGCAAGAAATCAGGTCACGGTAAATCGCGCAGAGCGCGAAAAAATATTCAGGATAACTAAAATCTGCCCTAAAAAACTCTGTATTATGTTGATTTATCAAAGTTTGTGTTAGCTTTTTCCATTTGGAAAACTTATATGACATGTTTTGCAGCAAACTATGGTCATAATATTTCGTGTTCCGCACATCATTTGGCGTGCCATGAAAAATCATCTCGCTCGCTGCAAATGGCACTCGTGCCGGGGTTTTCCCACCCCTGCCCTAGTGTCTCATAAAACAACGGCTAAGAACCCAAACCGGCTAAAGAACCCAATACCAATTTGGCTACTGATCTGCCTAATCGCCTGCAAAAAATAATGGCTTGTCATAACAAGTCACATGTATGAGTTTTGTGAGTCTTGACCTCTTGCGGAACCCCTAGGACTGTCTCGCAGAACCCCTGCTGTTCTGATGAACTCCGGTGAAGAACCACTGTTTTAAGATGTTAACAAGGGGTTTCTAAACCCCTGACCCATGCACATGCCAGTGCTGTCACCTCATAACGACGTATCTCGGCTGCCAGAAGAATAGTGATTTATCAAAGTGGAGTAGTGGGAAATTTATCAAAGATCTATATTTTATCGTCAAAAGAGCCATAGGTCCCCCACCACTGGTTTAGAGGATTGATTAGAGTTAGTTAACTGAGTTTGTTTGCTATCATGGTATATTTATCACACTTTCCCTCTACATTTTCCCGATTTTTCGCACAAATTTGAATGGTGTCAATCGTTTTTCTTCACAGAATAGGCTCGATCGAAGAAGACCATTGCTACCGAACCGCTCCCACGAACCGCTCCCACGCGCCAACCGATATCCACACAATCACATTAAAAATAAGGTAGGAGCCGTTTCGCGAACAATTTTCGAGTGCTGTTACTTATCATGAAATGACTAAGTAATTTTGATGGTATGTCATTTGCTGATACATCATTGATATCGTATATTTAGAAGATTTAAATTTCATGCAGCTGATTATCACGAAATTCGACACCGGCATCTGTGTAGTGCACCCGTTTGCACAATCGAAGACATAGCAGTCGCACTGTGACATTCTCTGAAGTGCATTATATTTTGCCATGTTGTGTCTATCTACGTTAACAAAAAGTCTGCCGAAATACAAAATATACTTCACAATATGAAGTTGGCGAGAATCCCAATTCAATGTTCCACTGTGTAGCATTTGAAATACCCGTTTGGAAAAACGCATTCCATATATACTATACGTAGATCGCACACAACTACAATAGCGTTAATGAGGCTGATTCAGCTTTGCGATGGATTTTAATTATTAAAGCTAGCGGTACTTTATCACCAGCTATTTTTTTTTATCTGAAATTTCACAATTCCAAACACCCTTTGCGCCTATTCTCAGACATATGACCGAGGAAGACTTTGGGGAATACCGTCTGGAATATCAGCCAGCTAGCTATGTTGGAAACGCGCTGATCGCGAACGTAACGGTGCAGCGGGACGTGAGACAGGCCAGCAGAAACCGAATAGCGGGAATTTCAGCCGGAGTGCTGTTACTCATCCTTCTAGTTACGCTGGTCGTTCTGTGCGTCGCGATGAAAATGGATATTCTGTGGTTTTATAAAAGGCACTTTGGACCTTGCGAAACAGGTATTTATCGTAAATATCCGGTTTGCGGTATGACAAATTGTGGTGTCAACCGAAAGCGATCGTTGGTTTATCATCATTAGCGAATGTATGATTCCACACCACACTCATCCCTATTAATGTAACGAGCATGCATTAAAATGCTCGGCGCTCGCCACGGACGCTTGATTGGTTGCAGCGATACCAACCGTATATGACACGTAGCCCAGCTTGAGTCTATATCTTCGGACGACAGTCGATTGTAAATGATTAAATACAGACTGACTTGCTTGAATTCATATACCTTATATACCAGATCGACTGTATTATTTGATCATCTGTCTTAACTGCTATGTACAGAACGGCTCTCTTGGTACTCATACTACTAGTATTGCAAAGATTGCTGCGGAGTTCTTTAACATTAAGCACCGGGTTTGGAGTCATGCTCTGATAGGGACCCGCGTGAACATGCTATTTCATTAGCGGTTCGTGGGATTTCACACACACATTACCGCACTTTTGACACGCGCAGTCCATACCCCGCATGCTGTCGATTCTGCGCCGGGTGCTTTCGAGCAATCCTTTGTGGGTGCTCCTACACTGTGACGGATGATCGTGTATTTATCGCCGATTTAAACCATTACGCAGGATGGAAATCTGGTAAACCGCAGTTTGTGGTGCGAAATTTGGCTTTCGCACGGGTTCCAATGGGTGAAATCTATAGTCAAAACACCAATCTTTTGGATATATATCGCATTGCTGGAGCGGGTTATGCGGTTGTGTACCTATCCAGAAGACGCAACAAGGTATTACAGGTAAACGGAGTCCGCCACGCCCTTGAGATATATGTCGGTAACGATTCATATATTCGACTGGTTTTCAAAGAGCGGAATGAGCTAAAAAGCAAAATTTGGTACCAGAAAATGCTGATCAGGTCATTTTCACCTTACGTTATGGTGTACGTACATCCTGTAATACACTATTTTCGACCATGTGTTAACAAAAATATACTAATCACAAACACATCACTAACGAATATGTACGATCTAAACATCAACGACAAGTATTAACCATCGCGCGTTTCAGAATTACTACCTTACACGGCCTATTTCGTATACCACTACGACGCCACTAAGAGCAAAGACGAATCGATGCGCAAATTAAGAGCGCTGATAAGCTGCATGAATAGTTACATGGAGAACTACGGCGGGACCATTTACGACGAACAGAAAGATGTCCCACTCAATCAGTGTAAGAATCCAATTTCGCTGCCGCTAGATGGCGAAATATATCTATTTAAGACATGCATGCATTTCGTTAGACGACGCGGAGAATGTCATGGCCGTGCAAAAGGAATGTAGCAGGGTCGTGCTGTTTCTGTCTGCCAGCTTCGTGACGGACCACTGGAGTCGATATGCGCTGTACTCGGTAAGCTGCCTTGTAAATGTTGATATCAGAAACAAAGATACCGTATGCACGTTTCCTTGTCTGATATACTATTGCTGCTTGCGAGCGGGAACGGGCAATAGGTATCACCGATGGAACATCTTACTTCTACTTCCACTTAACTTCCAGCGATGATTACGTTGAACGCATCTGGCATTGAACCAGATGACTCGATGTGGACTAATCACCGTTGGAGTGCTTATTATACTCTTAAGAAGGGTTACCATATCTTGGAATCGAAAAACAAGGACACGTTTTCAGAGTTTTCAAACTTACAATACTGGACTAAAATCCCGAATAAATGGTAAATTTACCACGAAAGTGTGGTTGGTTGAGTGTAAAAAAACGCCAACTTTCCGGCTCAACTCGAGAAATACAGTTTTTCTTTCATATTTTCCGTTGGTTGACTAAAAAAGATCGTCGCTTACGTTCGCATAACGAATTTCCTGTTCAGCGTCATTTATATCAAATTTCACTCAAATCTACCCATCATCTTAGCTCTAAAAGCTGCAAAAGTGGACGAATTGCCAAAAATGAGGACATTTAGGCGTCCTCGGAGGATATTTTCAAAAACCCTAAAATGGAGGACAAATCCTCCTAACGGAGGACGTGTGGTAACCCAACTATTAAGCAATGTGGTTTCGATTAGAAACACCCAATGACTACCAACTAACTTGTGCGTCGATTCGTACATAGGTCTACTTCAAGCTGTCATCATGCATAGTATATTATATGCGCGCTGAACACATGTATTTAAGGCATCGTCGTATTACTTCAGTTGGTAATACAATATTCAAAACAGTGATTTGATACGATTCGGTATAGTGGATATTGTAGTCCGATTCGAATATTCTATGATTCGATATGGCTCATCCATAGTTGTGTACTAGAATATTCGGTACGGTTGTTGACTAATTTTGGTTTCGCGACACAATGGAACCAACCAGTTTCACTTCCTTATAAACCCGTCTACCTTTGATCTGCGAGGAAGCAGACACGCAGGCGCATATTTTAATGTATTTCCAATCAACTTCCCGTGATTAGATTTCGAATTCAGTGTATGCCCTAATAATTGCGTCGTCGTCGAAAGGAAACGATATGAACATCAGGTTCTCACGTAAACATCGCGGTGTTGAAGATTTCTCATTCGCAGACACTGGAATCGGTTATACGAGAGGGTAAGAAGATCATCGTGATATCCACTCCTCAAACGAGGGCGGCGATGAAAAGAATCGACAAAGAGCCGAGAAGAGTTTTGGAAATGGCGATGAAGGTATATAGAGTCATCCTTTAATAGGACACGTCTTCAATACTCGAGCTTCCATCGTGTAACAATAAACCAGTTTTACGTCGTTTTAATAAAATATATCTGTGAGCTCATATACCATTCGGCACTCAGAGACGGTGGTAGAACACGACCTGAAATCAAATCTCCTTACATTACCACGATGATCAGTTGCGTGACAGTCCATTTGGTCCGTAAATGCATCCGCCATAACCACAGGGGGTCAGTAACGACGTACATATTAGAGAGAGAGAGATAGACTTGCTTTTTACTCACTTGTAAAACGCTACTTCTCCTTGTAATTGAGTAAAAATTCCGATGGTACCTTTAATTCTACTTAGGTACCAACGATGAATTGATCACAGCATTTTGGGTCTATATAGGTATGAAAACTTACACGACTTGTCATAATCTCGATGATAGTTCACGGCGTGCCCGCATCAGCGGTGTAACTACGAAAGCACTAAATCATTTCGACAACCTGGCAACTCGGACATTTTGATTGTTGCGCAGCTGGGAACAGGGTATACTAGCCTAATAAACAAAATCTGACCTACAAAATTGCGACCTGTTTAATTTGCGGTCAATATTGTCATAGCACTCCTTTGTCGAAAACTGTATCGTGTGCGTTTACTAGCCGGTCTTCCAGTGAGTATTATGCGTACGTACATTCCACAGTCGTATTAGTGCGAGTTTTCGCCCAACGTTAAAACTATGAGATTCCAAATTCCAACTTTACGATATACTTTCATGCATGTGAGTACGCAGCGAAAGGAACTATGCCCTCTCGCAAATTCGTGAAACGTTACCGACACGTATTATGACTAATTTAAATGCAGTCCGGAAGGCGCGGAAATTCCAGATGCCGTCGCGCGTTACGAGTATACGATACGTTGTTATCAGCAACTTTTACATTCCGTCGTCATTATGTGACCTCGTGACGAATTATTTATGATTCCGAACGCTGTTTACGCTTGTTTTCGTGAGTTTTCAAAAACATCTAATGCCGACGCTATGTCCAAATCAAACTTTGCCCTATCGCGCATATTTGTTATACGGCCGCCGCTGTTTTGCAGAGGAACGCTACAATTCATTGGAACGGAAAAACGCCTCTATGCCGGAGATTCCTTCGCCGGCTCGAGTATGCGCTACCGAAGTACGGAAAACCTGACTTAAACAGGTTCTTGTCGAATTCTTCACAGGCCTACCTGACGCAGCACGGCGGATCGCCTGTTAACACATGTAAGGATTGCAACACGCGTTCTATTTTCACACCGCGTCACATTAGATATAACGACGCGCTTAATTTGCAGTTCAAAAAGCGGAGTACAAGAGCGGAGTGGAAACTCTTGGTATCGCGTAGCCGAAGCAGGTGCAACCGTTTACGACCGTAACGCCTCAAAGTGTTCGATTGCGTTTTTTTCGCAATATTACATATACCTCGCGGCAGCGTTGGGATTCGTGAGAATCGGGCGAGTCGCGCGCTTTCCCAATTCCCTGTCCGCAATCTGCATTTGCGCGATTTTTGTCACAAGCACTTGTTTCACTGCTAATCCGAGTTCGTTGCGTATGGTTAGTTTCATGCGTAAACATATGCTATGCAATATCTATTTCGTATTCTTAAACGTNNNNGTATTGTACTAACGCGGGATGCTTGTGAAATGCGATGTATGTGCGGCGTGATAATTCTTTTCCGTTTATTTGAGTTCGGGACACTGGATACGCTTTGTCTGATTGTCTATAAGACAGTAAGTAACTGGGCGTCAAGAATGAGATTGAGCACTCTCACGGAATCTGCATTCGCTACGTTGTTGTTAGTGAGAGTCTGGAAGGCCCTGAACTCCAATATACAATTGTTGTAATTGAATATTGTAATATCCGATCCGATTATTTCAATTTTGAATTTCAATTTTCCAATCACTCTGGTTTATTTCGATATGAATGTGCTATTCAGTTTGTGTCAATTTAACAACAAATTAGCTGTTCCTCACCTGTTGGTCTTTCGTACCGCGGTCGGTGATTGCGGGTACAAAGAAATGCACCGCGGTCAGTAATGTCAAACAGAAAATGAAATTGGAAGAACTTGCATTATGCCACAATAAGAAAACACAATCCAGGCTTGGAAATCATAAATGACGGTTACAGCATCACAGTACGAATTCATTGTTCGCTATGCGTATAGCTATGGATTCGTGAGAGTTGGTCTTCGTTGCAATTGTTCTGCTACACCAAGACTTTCATCCTGGCTACGTACACGATGGCAATTTCGATACCAAATAAAAGCGAAGACCATGCGATCTTCTTCCATAAATAAAATAATTCTATTTACATATATTTTTAGAATTTGTGTGATTATTCAAGTTTTCTAAAATCCTGCACATGTGCCACAACCGCTTTCACTGGCGAATTTCAATAAACGTCCAAAACTACCTTCTCACTATAAATTTACATTTTCCATCAAGAATAAGTTTGAATTCCATTTATGCGCCAACCGTACATGTTTTCATACTATTACTTGCAATGCATCGGGTGTTAGACTTTATAACGTTGATATTGACATTTGATATGCTGCGTCGTCGATATATCTGTTCGGTTGATCTGTCCATGCGAGCTGATTTGAAATAATACGACAGCCTTTTTATTTGATGCACAGTGCAATCTGGTGTGACAACCGCTCCTATGGCCTTTATAAGTGTTTGTATACATTGTTAGAAGACGTATACCGGAATTCATTTATTACTGCCGTATCGTATATACCGGATATCCACTTTAAATATATTTGATACTATTCCTTATCTTGGTTTCGTTTAAGTATGAACTGAACTACGTCTCGACTCGGCCATCCAGGGTAAAGAGGGCTATAATATATGACGTGGCCCAAATCACCGATGAAAGTGTGAGAATATTTTTCGCGGCAGCCATTTTTATCACGAAACCACCGTATTCAAACTGCAGGTAAAAAATTACGCAAGTGTTACTTTCCAGTCCGGCTTACTTCTGTGTTGTGGATGAAACGCGTCGTCGCTTCATAACCCTTTGCGAAATTTCTGGCACGCGTCACTTTCACAACGAGATCAAGCGGGGCATTTGAGATAGAGTTGCCATACGCCCGCATTTTCCCGGACATGTCCGAAATCTTTGTGTTCAAACTGCGTCTGGGAGGGGGGATGCTAAAATATGCTTAAATGTCCGGAATTGTGGTAAATTGTGTTTTTCTCAGCTCAGAACCTGCCTGGAACTCGTAAATGACGTGTCCGTAATTGTTTACTATTTTTTAGGATGAACAGGAATAGGATTTGGCATATTCCAGTCCAATGGTTTTTAAACTGTGGGGCTTAGGTGTGAGGCGCACACTGTTTGTAGACAAGACCTTACAACTAGGACCACAATTGCCGAGGTGAAGCAAGCTTTAACGGGGCTCACAATTATTTCGTAAATCAACATAATAGATGCCAGCTCCCAGAATTTACGTTGATCACCAGCGTTTCTTGGTTGGGCTAATAATTTCATTGTATGATAAATAAATGAGTGGATCTGGGCAAGTAGCTAAAGGCCTTAGTCGATATAGAAAAATTTAGAATATGTCTGAAGCAATATGACCGTATATTCACCGAGGAAAAATATAACGCAGTGAAAGCAACAATTGCGCAGCAAGAAGACTGTTACAGATCACATGAGAGCGTCAACCCTAGCCCAGAGATCACCAAAGGTCAAGTCAGAGATCGCCCAAAAATTCGAGTGAATTCACGACACTATGTTCAATAATGCACTCCCGTAGACAATAGATACAAAGCATTGCTAGTGTAGCGCCATATTGACAGGGTTGTAACCAAGTCTCATGGCTCCGAGTCCCAAGTCGATCTCACTTTTGTAGTTTTGACTCGGGTCAAGTCGAGTCATTTTCAATTCACCACTCAGTCAAGTCCGAGACCACGTCAGCGAGCAGAGGGTCGAGTCCGAGTCTCAATTTTCAGGAAAATTCTTCTTCAATCCACTATAACTCTGTTTGGTGATAGTGAATGGTTCGCATTGATAATATACTAATTTTCCTCACTTTTAGCTGTTTCTGGTCTCATTTTCAAGTACCATTACCATTAGACAAAATCCCAATAGTGGGTTAAAATACTATTTCTCGAAATTACAATGTATTGTCGGTCTTGGCCGTCCGAGTCTCGAGTCATGCGAAATGACTCGAGTCCAAGTCGATTCAATACACAGATTGACTCAAGTCGAGTCGAGTCATTTCCGTATTTACAACCCTGCATATTGACACTAGTTGGCACTAAAGAGGGTCCGAATTTTGAGCCACGAAAATATGATAACCCTATTGTATGATATATGTATGTTATGAATATGTCTATATGGGGCACGTTTCACGTATTATTCATATGAATATGGGGCGCGAAGCAAAGTCACGGCGGGGCGCCTAGGCGACATAATTAGGAACCACTGAGCTAGTGAGCTAAACGAAATAGTTGAATATTACGTTGCAATAAAAGTCTACTGATTGAGCTATAAAACGGTGGTAAACTTACTTAGGAATACCAAGATACTGGGCATACGTGACATCAGGACCACACACTGCGACTACGAGGGATCCAACGAATCAAGCTGTATCGATTATTGTAATATTAAGCAACGCGCCGACGCCCAGGTTTGCTATAGCGCAGTGGTTATCAACATTTTTTTGGTTGCGACCCCATTTTGATTTCAAAACATCTCCGCGATCCACCTATAAATTAGGGATCCTGATTACTGAAAAAGGTCAGCGCCTTCGCCCAAACATTCTCACAGCGTATATATGTTACGCTGCCGACGATATGGGCAGTGATAGCAATTACCACGCTGTTAGAACAAACACTCATTTATTCAATTCATGCAGAAGGCAGAATCAGTGAGATGAGTGGTGTTGCATCTTAGCGACAACTATGTCTAATTTCTATGCATGGGGCTGTTGTTGCAAGAAAACAACATAGACACCGGCTCTACTAGTCTTTTCCCCGCCTTGTTCTTTGTTTGCAGCATTGTTAAGAAGCCTGCCACATACACCCAGTCGCGTAAGCGATGTCTTACGAAAAGTCTAAATCGAAATCGTAGATAATACTTTCCGATTGGATAGATCCGCAATAGTGTTAGACGAGAGTAATGCTTGCAACCAATGCTACCTTTGCAGTGTTAGCGAGCCTACGCCTTTTCACATCTTGACTTTACAGGGGCAAATGTGCACTGTGCAGCTTCAATATTAATAGTGTCAGGAATCAGTCCTGCATATTGTTAGGTATTTTTGTGAACGAAATTGGTAGAGAACGGAGGCATGGCATTCCTATACAGTAGTACTGCAACCGAAATACAAAAGTAATACCGGCAACTGGTGACCGGTATTTCAATTGTCTCTATAGTTTCGGTACACTCCGCATATTATTATACATGTGCTGTATAGTGTACATCCACAAGCTGAAAGGATCGACTCTATTGATGACATGGATTTCAATTTTTTTCAACTTTGTAGGCCTATAGTCCGAATATGAAGATTCGGTGCTAGCATGACATAGCTCAGTGGCCCGTGAGCGTAAGGTACAATCGTGCATTCTTTTGGCGTCAATGTTATATTGTTAAGGAGGATCGTACCCAATTTTCTACAAGCTCCATATGAGTGCGTTTAGTCATCACGTACAGGGCATCTAGAATTTATGTACTCGCCATGCACAATTGTCCACGAATGATTATTATGAGTAATCTTTGCAAATGTGCTTCACGTTGCACATATCTGAATACTTCGGACGAGGGCTACCTTGAGTAAGTCGCAGAGGACACAGGTCAAATCGTGGTACAACGCATCACGTGGTGTCTCGGTTGTAACGGAAAGTCTTCGGATAGTGTAAAAGTGTTTACCTCCACACACTTCTTGGATATTTGCAATCAAGCACTTTGAGCATGAATGGGTAGGTGAGACGTGTGAGCAGTGAGCACATTGTCTTAGCAATAATGTGCATTGTGCAGCATACCTTTCACAATAAGTCACAGATAGAGGCAGATCGAGAAATCTATATAATGCGATTGATTTTTCGATGGTGTCCAAACCTAGGGACAGCGATATTTCCGTACTATCGAAGTAATAGAAAGAATTGGTAATAAATGAGGCTCAACTTGTCTACATGACGAATTGTTCAATTATTATGATGCTTGATCTACGTGGCCGTGTTGTTGCTGAGATATCCTTATATACATTGTATGCTCGTGCTCATCACAGCACATTCTGTTAATACTGGTGTTTGGTAAAGCTCAAAGCTTAAGATGATGCTTCTATATTGTACTCAAACAAAATCTTAACAAGAAATCATAGTTACAATATTGGAGTTCTGCCGAGAGTTGAAACAATGCTGGTGTCTTTGGCGCTTGATTTCATTTACGTTCAGTTGTTTGTTTGATTAGCATTCTATATAAAAAGCTGGTGATGTCATTTGATATTCCCTCATGTAAAGCCACCTTAATCGTAGCATACCACCTAAGTTCGCACATTATATCTTGAATAGTCTGGAAATCGAAGGGAAACAATGTTAGACATTAGACATGAGCAATCATTAACACTCGGCATCATGTGCTCAATACCAATGAAATAGGTATTCGTATAGGGCTCGTACGATGTATTCGATTACGCTTCATCCATGCGCAATAATACTTAAACCTAATATTTTTAAACAATCTCATCCCTTATAAACGCCAGATATACTGTATTCGTAACGAACAGCAAAATGAATGTCAATATAAATCATGAAAAGGGATTCCCCGTAAACGAAATTGGCCGGACATTCCGGAAGCGCAAGAAATTTAATGTAATCACAAGACGTCATATCTTATGCTCTGGGTTTGGAATCAATTAAAGCGCATGACTGCTTACAATTTTCCATTGGTAATGCAGCCGTATGCTTATGTGCTCTTCGCGTATCACGCCAACATTTTTAACGCAATTTTTACTGTCGCGTGGTTGTGTGGATGACATGGTAAATTATGTTTCACCTTTATAAAATGGTCATTTTAGCAGTACATTCATTGTTCAAAATACGGGGACATCAATCGCACAATGCATACAGCTTTTTTGTCGGAGATAGGCGTTATACAGACTGAAAATAAATGGCTTTGCATGAGGCATATCGCTAACGATATTGCGAATGACTCAGAGCGCCGTTATGAGCTGATCATGTTTTACGGTCAGGACACGTCACGCTGCTATCATTGACGAATTATTGATTTCGACTGGAAAACCCAATCACGGAGATCAGATAACCTAACAAGAAGTTAGCAAAGGGCCAGGTTTATATCCGGGAATTTCATAAAATATTGTCAGATGTAATACACACGTGACGACTGCGTCACACGTGAGACAAATCACGCGCCCTGGCCGGTATAGCGACATGATTCCCAACTTGATATTATCAAATATAAGTCATGCCTTACACGATCTGCATAAAATATAAAGGTGTCGTGGTATTAGTATGCATATGTAGTCATTAGTGAACGTTTATGTTCGTCGTAAATGCTTGGAGAAACTCAGCAATTGAGTATGGAGGATCGTGTTTTCATTCGTACCGAGAATCCAAACAAGTAGAAAATAGCTACAGAAATCTTACGATCTAGTCGTTTCAATCTCATCGTTCGAAGAATTAGCAAATCTTCCGTTGAAGAGTGTTAAAGATGTGGGCGCAGTTGCTACTCTTGCCTTACGAGTTGACGTTTGAAGTGACACTGCAGAATTAAATTCAGAGTGGAGGATAGACATGACTGTTTCGCATGTCTGCCAAAACTGTTTTAAGTATTATGCGGGTGGAAAAGATGGTTGGCAAAGCACTTAGTGCAACTTTTAGGAGCATAGAATCAGACGACCACTCCTAGGCATATTGCTGTGATTTCTAGCCGAAAATAGCTCACAATGTTGCGAAAGGCGTCGCTTTGCTTAATATTGAATTGCTAGTCTATGCTATTTGTGTAATTAGATACTTTATACAGGTTTATCTCGCAGTTGTAATACTAGGACTAGGAACCAACGTTAAGTCACTTTGAGACAGTTAGGCTATTCAGAAATTCCACATAGTATTTTTTATCTCAGGAGAAGCACATTTATGCAGTTTACCTTAACTTTTAGAACTTTGGCGCAAGACATATGACGGTTGAAGGATAGCAGCTAAATTATATAGAGCCAAACCTTGGGGGCGCCCGCGACTGCGTTGACAAACCAAATTGGGTTCGCGACAACAAAAACACGTGTTGACGCACGTCAAATGTTTTAGAGTTTACTGAAGTGTACCGGTTCGCGTAATCCAGTAACCAGGGTCGAAAGCATGTCAATAAAATATTCAGTTTTGTCGCGCACTCATGTTAATGCCGAAACAATAAATTATGATGAATGCGTGTCCATATCTAAGTTGACAATATGACAAATTGATATCACGACCGAAACATAATGTATATAAGGAATGCGGTAACAATTCGACTTTTCTATAGTCAGGTCTATTTCAAGATCGCAATATTTCCTTGAACGTGCCGCGACTGAGCGGTGCCTCCGAGATAAAAACAAATCTAGGTAAACGACAGACTTCCTGAAGTGCAAAACCGCAAGTAATATATCTCAAGTCGCAACAAAGGACTCGATGCCTGAGAAGTATCGGTTATCATGTATCATTGATTGAATATGGCGATACAAAACTTAATAAACAAGAAAGACAATCGGAGTCGTCCGAGGAATCGGAGCTTTCCGGATATCCTGCTAAAATTACTTTGAACTGAACACGTAAACTGCTATGATGAGGCGGGTATGTAGCATGGTAGTAATATTATAAATAGATAATGCTTGCTTTATAAACATAGTCATATTATCGAGCCAACAAAGCTACTAATAATCTGCTGAAGCTGAGGAAAGGATGAATGAAGTCTATTTTGTCTGGTCGTTTCGTTTCGACTGTTTTGTTGTAGATTACATTTACACCACACCAGGCCAATATTTTTTACTTCTGATCCCGTAGCTGTCGACTTGTAGTACGGCCCACTTCTAGGCTTTTAAGACACCATTTACGCGGATCAGATGGCCAGGAAGAGCCTATATAGACCTTCAACACTTGAGAAGGAATTGTGAATTCGACCTCGGTCGGATTCAAACTCGCAACCCATTCGTGTTGCAGCTGTGGAACGTACCACTTCGCTATCTCTCACCGATCGTATCTGTACTGTCGACTCATGTGAGAAAAGTCGCTACTATATTAAAATCGTAAAATCGTAATTAATTTGTGTCGTTTATGCATCTCGTTTAAGCAGGATTGGAAGTGATTGCATACGAATATAGGCTGAAATAGTTTTATTACTTTGTGTTTATGGCAAATGCAAGCGCAACGGGCAGTAGCTCCCGGTTAGAGGAAGATTTATAAAAAGAGTTTATTCGGTAACACCATACCAATATGACAATAGGCCTACAATAAACGGCGGCATGGCGTGTTTGGTTGGCCTACCGCATGGCCTCTTCCGGGAGGATTTGTCATATATTTTCAAGAAAAATGAATGGTCCTCCTAGGACACTCAAAAATGCCCCAAATATCCTTTTTTTCGCATTTCAAGTTAGTTGCCGATACGTTCAATCAGGGATATATCCCTGCTTTCTAGAAGACTTTTAGGCCCTAACATCTGGACCTTTCAAAGATTGTTCTACGTTACCTATAAAATCTGGGCCTTTTTACCTGTGAGGATCTGTCGCAAGTTCGCATTTGACTGTTCGTAACAAAAGTGCCGGTTGTTGACGTTAAGTTTGACTTTCAGGTCTATGAAGCTCAAACTTTTGCCAGAAAATTGCAACAGAAACTTAGCCTGAATCTGAAAATAAAATTGCTTATTATTATTTTTTTTGGTCTGTTCTTGTAACTTTTGCTTCGTTTGTGTAACTACCACCATGTGAAGCATCATCAAACTAAAACGTAACAATTCTACTTTCGTTTCAGTTGGCGCCAAAAATCTTCTCTTTTTGGGTGCTGAAATATTGTTTGGTATAGAGTCAACACGATTTCATGGCTACAGCGGAAATTTTATTCTATTATTCGGTTGTCAAATATCAAAATTCTATTAACTATGGAAAAAGGCTAATCCCACTAAGTAAATTCTAATGCAATGCCGGATTAGAAGACTGTAATCACCCTAACTGAGAATGTATCGGTTCAACTCCAATTCAACTTGAACATGGGCATAGCTTTGCAACATATTTCATTGGTATTTTTTTATCCCCGCAGGAAACCGCTATGTTATGCATAGGTTTATCAATCCTTGTGCTGCTTTTCAGTACTTCGAAAACGTCGCATGCTGATGGAACGCCGATTCAACTGAATGCCTTATCAGGTAGGCTACTAGTAAAGCTGTCCTGATGAAGTTCATTTCCAAAACAGAGTAACGTCGTTCATTGTCACCGATTTTCATTTCGTTAATATTGACAGAGCGGTGTGATGGGACTCTTAATCCTGAAACTGTTCCGGCGTATCTGGGTTTTCCAATAGCGGTCAAATACAAAACCGCTTTGAAAAGTAAATTGCCACCTATAGCGAGCAATATAACAAAAGATGTCAAAGTCAAGGTGAGAATTATTGTTTCAACAAAATTATCAGTTACTATATTTAAAAACAAGTTCAGTGATGCATATCATAACAATGTATTTTTGAGTGACCATTGTATCGGATCTGTGCAACCAACAGGCAGAAGTGATCAGTATTCTACTTTTTCGAAGTGCTCAAGTGGGTTGGTATACTTCCACTGCATACTCGAGTACTTACGTTTGAATGTACTTCCAATTATACTTCGACAGTTTTCGAAATCAATTATACTAGGCTTTCACGTTTCAAATCTTTTCAAGTAGAAAGTCGGGTTTGTTTGGATTCGCATCCCTCCCCGCGTGTGGAATGGCCATGGAATCCAGTGGGAGGAAGGGGAAATAAAAAACCAAGGAAATCATTTCCAACGTGTGTTGTTGGTTTGTGGACATGCATGTATAATTACACTAATATGACACTGATGACCAAGGACTTTAAGCTTTACGAGACAAACGGTGTGGACCTAGTCCAAGCCTTGCGACAAATCTTGCGCTTACACCATCTGACTACAAAGACTACTACAAGTCGTTTCGGCACCTTCCTGTATCGCAGTTTTGTGGTGCATTGAACTGATGAAAATGGCAAATAAACCGAACCGTACATGATTGCGAAGTTGTTGACAGGCAAGCCGCGACTATTCCGTATGGTGGCGCTAAATATCAAATTCCCAGCCGGTACTCCAGCTTATTTGTTCATACGTTCGTAGAAGCGGTGGCGATCTAATTTGGTTAGACTGATTTATGATTATCGACTAATCTCAAATAGGAACATTCACAGTTTAATCAGTGAATTCTTCGCGAACCTAGTGCACCGTGACTGAGATCAATTCGAAAAGAGTTGTTACACTCGAGAGATTCCCGAAAATCAACGAGATCTACGGATACGACGATGTGATGACAATCGCTTACCGGATTCCACAAGTCGATTTCTACAATACGGCAAATGTCTTTAGAGTCGAATGCGGTTTCCCGCACAACTCAACCACGATTCTGGTAAGTGTTATAAAATGCACTGTCCAAAGGGCCACAATTCAGACTAAAGTAGGGACTTTGGCGAAGTGCCTACCTAACTTCATGGAACCGTTAAAAAGAATTTCACCACTTTTTTACGCAACTACGCCCGTCAAATCACTTTTGCCAAATCAGCAAACCATTTAAATTCTGCTTGAGCCCCGCAGATGGACTAAGGGGCCGATTACTAGAACGGCTGATCTTACCTAAGCTTTTACGTCATCTATGGACTCTTAACCACCCTTATTTCAAGAACTGTAACTTGAGCGCGGTCAAAGATACCGTGCCATTTCTAATTCCACTCGTAACATAATGCAATACCTATGTCGCCTGTATCGGTGACATATAAGCAATGAACCGCTATTTTACTTCAAGCCTGTCAACGCGACCTCTCCGTGCTTTTTCTACAATTCGCATATCAAAATCCTAAACGGCACTGCGGACCACTGTGCGGTTAAAGGAATCAAGCCGGACATAAATTATCGATTGAAACAAGGCAAATTACAAGTGATAGTTGCCACTGGTGAGCATTATCCATTTTCATAGACTATGGTCAGATTATACGAAGTATTCGCCAGCGTTCATCTCTGGAGTCGCTGCCAGTATCATAAATCGCGGTGAGTCAGATCAGAGTTACGGAATGGTTTCGGTATAGTGTCATATATGGTGTGGACACGAGCAAATCTCACGGCTCAGTGGAATTGGTCTACGTTACACTTTCCATTTGGTCAAAGGCAATTTGACGGTAATTTTTGACCGGCTTGCCAACCGGTATCAATCGAAAGCTGTCGCGGTACTGATTGCGAAAATGTAAATTTTATCCTGCTCGTGGTCCTGGAACCCCCCAAAATTGGATTTTCCTCCCTTGGCCGAGTGTATGTCTTCGTCTTTTTGTCATCAGATCGACTTAAGTTATGCTCGTTAAATACGGCGACCTGATCGGCACTAACTACTATAAAGACCGGTTTATCCTTGGACTTCAGTAAACAAATATTTATTGGTCCAAACCTTCTTTGAATTTCAGCCTTCGGCTTTCTATTTTTGACATGACCTGACCGCCGTTCACCATTTATGGGTGATGATGACTCACAGTAATCACGAGCACCGATTGAATTGTTTTACGAATGAGGGATTTGGAAACGTATCACGTTTAACAATTTGAAACACAGACCGTGTTATGCAGTAGTTTTCAAACTGTTTTAGTGATAGTGAAAATTCCACACACCCTTATCGTCATAACACAAAATGAAACCAGAATGCTGGCAATCCCAACGGAGCGCGAAAGTCTTTTGCAGTTGACCGCTGCTTAGCGCACCCCTTCAGATGCTTTCACGCCCTCAATTTGAGAACTACTGGTGTAATGCGTAATGAGTCAATGCCAACAAAGAAGATATGGTGAATTTTTGTGACTTTGGTTGTTACGGCATAATTTGTCACATTGACTCTATTTTGAATCTGGATTACGCATGCGAGGTACGTATGCTGCGTAATCGCGTAATGTTAATGGACCGTCTTGAAAGTAAACGAATGTTCGGTGCAGTTTATACAGCCTATGGCTTTAGTCCACGCAGCAACATTAAAAGTAGCTTTTATGTTTTGAATTATAAGCAACTTTTCGCGGGCCGCACTTTGCCCAGTTCTGATATGTCAGATATCATCTACAAAATTACACAAAACAAATAAGGTATTGTCCCATTAGAATATATCATAGAGAATATACAAATTAACATCGCAACAATCATTATAGATTTTGCGACAGCGGATCAAATGTCCGATGTCCGCGCCAATATGTGGGTCATACTCAGTAACATCATCAGCCAACAACTGTCCATTTTTTATCAGCAATATTCATATTAAGTGAATGTTGTAGGCCAGCATGGCGTGACGTCGCTCCGAGACAAGCTACAGTTTTTTTTAATTACAATGATGCTTATGTCAAATGGATGTTGCGTGATGATCATTCGAACAAAGCGCGGGAAATGACTTTCAAGTTAAACAAATTGATATTGATAGTAGACGTTACGATAAGCGAAGTGCAAGCTGTAATGCCACAGCGGTCGAATATCATTCGTTTTTTATGATTTTTAGATTGGGATATCATTAATATAATTTTCTTTCATGTGTTTCGAAGTTGCGTCGCTGCCCGGGACGATAAAAGGCGAATCAAATGTTTCGTTCCACTGGTTCCGGCAGAAAGGGAATGAATGCACGACGGATTTCGATAGCAATACTGTGGTAAATGGCGATAAGGTGCGGTGTCGGACATATATTACCGAGATTTGCTATAGCTCTGTTACAGATTACGACAATTATTAGCGAAGGGAACCATGTTTTGAGTCAGTAAAGTCCTCTTGAAATTACTGTCACGGCTCTATTTTCAGATCCAATTTATAAGTGGCGATTTCCAGAACGCGGGCCTGTACGTCTGCATGGCGTACTTCAACGACAAGAAAATAATCTTGAGAAAGTTTGACGTGTGTGTTACTCGTAAGTGTGCCGTAGAAGATCTATACTCATGGTCCATATGTTCTTAACCGGTATGCAGCAATACCCAAGTGTCCCGTTTAGTATGCCCAGCGTCTATACCGGTGTCTCGGGATAATGAGGTTGTTGTTTGGGTATCCACGGTGTTTCGAATATCGGTATGATGTAAATGACCATACTAGTCGAAAACACCATGAATACCAAATCAACAGCAACTATAATATTCTCGTCTACACCGGATGGATATTTCTTAATATAATTACTGAATTGACGACTTCTGGCAATTTCCACTTTCTTTCCGACTTTTGCAAGACACCTCTCAGGTAGTCTTACGGCTAGGCGATAATGAGTCATTGCAATTCTAATGACGTTGATTTTGTCTAGCTTTTCTCAAAATGTGTGGGTACTGGGTAGTATTTATTTCAAACCATGTGACATTGCGACTCATGGGTGGAATATTCCCAATAATCACCTGGACACGACTAAACTGAAATTAGATGCGTTGCTGTGAGTTCTGAATTGCGAATGTGATACGGAACATGGCTAGACCCAAACCAGGTGCATTGTTGTGACAAAATCGACAGGACATGGTTCGACGCGCTGCGATTGTTCCTATAATCATGATGGTTTTCGCAATACACTAGGGCAGTGGTTCCCAACCTTTTCCCACCCGCGTACCATTTCGAGGTTTTATGAAGTGCTCGCGTACCACCTACATAAGTTACGTGCGCCGGAGGCGGTCAAAACATGTTTCCGCCTTGTCGAGCTGTCGAAGGCTGTGAAACAGAAAAACAGTTTATGATTTCTGTAGTGGATCCATTTGGGATTCTTGTGGTCAACTATATTAAAACGGCGTTTGGTTAGGTAAGAATCCCAGTGCTTTACAACTAGATCTCTTTCCCGTGGGTCAGTGGTTCTCAAACTTTTTTAAACACGTCCTTCTTTTTGATAATGAAAAATTTCATGTTCCCCTTATCCTGATATCACAAAATCGCAAAGAGATAAATCAGAATCCTAGCCATCCCAACGGATGGTTTGATGGCATTAAAGGTTATAGCTATTGGTGGGAGAATTCCCAAATCTGAAATTGGAACAATAGACAGAGTAAACACCACAAGGTGGAGTTGATTCGCGCGGGGCGCGAAAAAAATTTCAGTTAGCTGTGACGTTGCGCACCTCTTCAACTGCTTTCACGCCGTCAATGGGGGCCCGCCCCCCAGTTTGATGACCACACGGACGTAGGCCGTCAATGGTGGGATTGACCTATCCACGACGACGGCTTCAAAAAACTAAAAATCAACCCCACCTGAAGTAATAACTCCCTTCGGTCGAAATAAAAATACAGAATCTACTCGCGTACCACCTGGATAACCTTCGCGTACCACCAGTGGTACGCGTACCACAGGTTGGGAATCACTGCACTAGGGCTATTTCGGAGGCGTAGTGTTATACATTATGGTGCGGGAATATCTGTTTCATCTCAACCAAACTATCGCAGCACTTTGCTTTCGCAAAAGTATTGGTCGGTCTGGCTAATTTCTTTCATCACCTCATTGGGTTAGCGCCCGATCAGCCTCTTGGTATTTTTTTCATTTCCCACTACATGCCGCATGGGTAACGAAATGATTACTTCTCACGACAGGTCGGCATACTCTGAATAGAAACTTGAGTTTTACCTGCAATGCCGATAAAGCTCATCCAAACGGCATCGGCAAAATCACGTGCACCGTGAAATTGTCGATTACGCGGAGTGAAGCTGGTTACTTCTACTGGTATAAGGTATACGTGACACATTATTTGACGCATTGCAGATATATGATCATTAATTCTAGTTTGAATACCTTGTATTTGTACACATGAACAGGTAGCTGAGACAAGTGGTGAAATGAAAGAAGTCTGCCATGATTACTCGAAACCAAGCAGAATTACCTGTTCTGAGTAAGTCTTAACGTTTGCAGTAGAAAACGTGATGTATAGGCTACCCCACCAGATTTCAATGCCCAAAACTTTCCGCAATACCTCCGGGTAATAGGCAAATCGCCATGCAGTTTGAAGACATCTGCAATGTTACAAAAACGGTAACGAATTGCCTCGTATACGGCCAGTATAAATGTACACTTGTACAGTAGGGGTCTTCCAAAATGCCCTTTTTCTCAAATCGTACTGGCTACTTGATAAAATTGTTAGGTTACCTAATTTAAGCCTACATACCAAATTTGGTTCAATTCCAACCAGTAGCCGCATTGCTACAGGAGAAGAAAGTTTCTATTTATTATAT
>ATSW01000457.1:0-15203 GCA_000444245.1 Botryllus schlosseri
TGATGTGTGGAACAGTATCCCGCCGGCCATCCGACAGTCGACGAGCATGTCCACATTCAAGTCGAAATACAAGCAATTACTACTAAATAAATACAGTCCATCCTCAAGATTACCGGACCACGACTGACCTATCGATCTCGCTTCCCATGACATGCCGCCCTATTTCTTGTCGCTTTCTTTTTCTATACTGTATTCTTTACTTTCATTCAGTGTGCATGCCTCCTCTTTACTACGCCTAGGCCAAGGTGGGTGTCCGATTCCATTGACAAATCCAAGTCGCTTCGACATCTTCCTGTCTATTCAGTGTATCGCATTTTTTGTGGTGTATTGAAGTGATAAAATTGCTAATAAACCAATGATGATGATGATGATGATGATTGTTTTGCCCTTCAATTTGAGACCACATCATTTTTAGAGTGCAGTGCCCCTTTAATTTCTGCCCGCGCAGTTTGAAAGGTTTCATCTGCTAACCATCATAGAAATCCTAAACGAGATTGACATAATTCGGATCACGAGTGTGATTTCAGATTGGCCACTCCAGTTTTAAATATTTTAGTGATATTATTATATATGCTTATAAAAAAACGATGCGCGCGTGTCTTAGGTAGAATTGTCCTCTGTATGCGTAGAATTAGGGCATTGGTTCTCAAACTGGGGGGCGTGATAGCATCTGAAGGGGGCGTGAAGCTGCGGTCAGCAGAATTTTTTTCGCGCTCGGCGCGATAAACCTTAAAGTTATGATTATTGCTCTGTGTATAGTCCGAATTTCATGTTTCTGAATTCCCTAGCATCAACAGCCATAACCCTCCATGTCATCAAACTGTTCGTTTGGATTGTTAGCATTCTGGTTGCGTTTTGTGATATGACGAGAAGGGGGCGCAACATTTTTCACGATCCCCGGTCGTGTTTAAAAATGTTTTAGAGCCGCTGAATTATTCTACACATAGTAGAATCGTGTTTGAAACTAACATGGTTATGATGCTGTCATTATTGCGTGTCCTGGAACTGAACCAAAAGTGGAATTAGTAAATCTATGAACAGATCGCTGCTCACAGATTTAAATCCTGTTTTAAGAATCGGGACAACCGACTTTCATCTCAATAGTTTTGACAAATTGGTTGTTGAGGTTGACCAGCCTGTAAAATCTCGCCATCATCAAAGCAACATTTGGTTTGTTTTAAGTGAGCATGCATATTATCTCCATGTCCTCCCTATATATTCAAATACCAACATTGCGTTTTGGTGTATAATCACAATTTTATATAATGCGGCCCGCGAATGAATTCAGCTGAGAATGCCACCCGCCCGCCCGCGCGCTCAAAAGTTTGCCCATCCCTGAGGTAGGACGTGGTTGAAGCGATTAGTATCATAGGCGGAGCCAGGATGAAATTTGTGGGGGCGATAATTCTTTAACTAGTGACTACACTTCACGAATATTCATTGTGACGTAATCAAAAACTAAGGATTTCATAAACACATAATGCTCAAGTCGGAAATTCGGAGGAATGGCTGCGCCAGCGCTGGCCAATTCCAATAAGCATACACTTATACAAGTAGGCCTACAATACAACCAGGGTCATGATGGGATATTCGAGTATCACGAGTTGGACCATGACCTAATTAGTATACTATGCTCGTAAATGACGGCGCAGCTAGTGAATGAAGATATGATGGTGATGGCGATAATGTAGGCTACCGGGTTATCTCACATCTCGCGATAGTGACGACTTACAACTCGTTAGCTCTACCTTGCGACAATACTTAAATCGTTTTCCCTTGCTATGCTTACTGCAACAATCGAACGTCGTTACTGGTATTGGTATTGTTATGCTATTGTTATTGATACACGAGAAGATTATGCTTTGATAAGCTATGTGCATTGTTTCTGTAGCTTTTCTATCAGATGCAGCAAATCTTATGGTACTTATGGTGCTATGCGAATCTTTTTGCTCGACGTCTACATTCCAAACTTTCCATCAATAATGAATTAGACATCTAATACTACACCTTGTAGACCCCTTCTCAATCTCAATATTTTTCATTTACAGTAATTTCTGTCAGGATGCCAGGTAAGATTCGACTAACCTCTCTCAATACAAGCCCAAAACGATGTTGTTGTTATGGTACGGAATTGAGTCGCTAAATAGTCATGGCTGTACTGTCGTCTTATCTGTGCCCAAACATAACGAATCTGTAGACCATTACAATCAATATGTGACAACGATGTAAAAACAAACAACAACGGCTGATTATATTGTACTTCAACGTACAGAGCTCGATGCTGCTATTATATCTATCCAACCGTATCCAGATACTGTATCCATGAGTCGATCGTGATCAATGACTGTGTAAAATTAATGATACCACTGGCCATCAGGTTTTACAGTTTCTGTGTTAATTCTGGCATTTTCCGCAATTAAAAGTTTGGGAAATTGTATGTTCGGAATATAATGCAAATACCTCATTTTATCTTGTGTAATGGAAGAAATAGCTGGTGAAATGGAAATAGTTGATTTGTAGGGGAACATTGCTGCGTGGAACTCGCTGATGTGTGTAAATAATAACGCAGTCGGTCTCAAAATACAATAGTGATTATAGTGATACTGCGAACCCACTTTTCATCGTAGGTAGCGTATATGATAGTAGTTTAAATATTTATAGCGATATTTGAATGCTTGAGACAGAATCATGGCTATGTCGATAAGAGAACGGCAATCAGGTACGTCCGGGTAAGATTTGGATATATGTGCTTGATGCAGCTATTAAGCTAGATGCGACTTTATAACTTTTGATATTATTCTCGCTGTAAGTACAATTTATGCAGATATTGTTTCAACATTTCAGTTGCCGTGAAGAGAATGCTACATTTCGGCAATCCGATTACAAAACTATCGACTATGGAACCGGACTGGAAGGTTTTGATATATGACAGATTTGGGCAAGATATAATTTCACCGCTCTTGTCCGTTAGCGAGCTTCGGGAACTGGGAGTTACTTTGTATCTGTAAGTAAACCACTCTTTTATTCACTCAATTTCATACTTGACATGAAAATGTGTAGATTTTTTGTGCTAAGATATATTAGTTTCTACATTGATGGTTCCCAACCTTTTCTTACAGCGTCTCTTTGAAAATCTGGAAAGATCAATAGTCCCTGTTTCCTCGACGATTTGAAAGAATTGAGAACCGTTTTTTTTTTCGTTTAAAAACTGGTTTGCATAGTAAGCGGTAGTTGCAATGATGAACACACAATAAACATGATAATTTATAGTAGTACTTAAATTAAATTATTTCATATTCAGTTGATGGGAATAGGATGGTCAAGCTTGCTTTTGCTTTTACAATGTACTAATTGCTGGTTTGCTGCTGGAAAGCAGAAAGTAAACTCAAGATAAAATTAGTCCATTCCTGTAATATTATTTTTAAAATGATAAAATTTTCAGATCCCTAGAAAAAGTCCATGACCCACAGGCTGGAAACCGCCATGATAAGTTATGCAATTAAAATATAGATATGAATTATCTCGCATAGTTCAACCGTGTTTGGATGTGATATTTGTTATCGACATCACAAGTGCGCAAAACTCATTACATTCTTCCCAGGCCTCTTCATAGCGACCGTGATTCCGTTCCTGACGTTTCCGCAATCTACTTCATTTTACCAACAGATGAGAACATCTCTCGAATGTGCCGGGTGGGGTTGACTTTTCATTTTGCATGTATTGCAGGACTCATATTGTTGATTTTGTAGGACATGCAAAATGAATTATATGATGGCTACTACTTCAATTTTATCTCTGCCATTCCGAGAAACAAATTAGAAGATTTGGCAAGTGCGGCTGTGTTGGTACGTATATTTTTATATTTGCCAAGATTATGAGATATCAACTAGTTATTTCCTGCAAAGTCTGTTCATTTCTGCCAAAAAGAATTGTTGATATTGATTCGAAGATATCAGCTTGACTCATCGTAGAACACATAAAATTTGATCCCAGTATACTGCCTCATCGTGCATTTTGCAATAAGATTTTTCTCATGTCAAGTGAACTGGAGTGCTCTATATATGTATTTTTAGATCTCTATGTAGTAGGCTATTGACTGTAGAAATAGATCCCACTAATAGTTTCATTGCAGGATGCGTTACTACGCAGTTTAAGATTCACAAGTTACTAAACAGGTATCTTATTTTACAGGCAAACTCAGAAATGTACGTCACGAAAGTATTCGACCAATATTTGAATTTCATCAGTTTAGAAGAAAATATGTTCTTGTTGCAAAATCAAAATAGAGAAGCTGTTTCGTACTACAGTAAGTATGTATTTTTTGCGCAATAGTCTGATGAGTAATGGTCACCAACACCGACTTGATGTGGTATATTGCATTTCACAACCTAAAATTGGTGTCAATTCGTCTCATCTTTTTATTTATTGTTGCATAATATAAAAAAATGTTCCTGTTACAGGCATAAACAGAACCGGTGTAAAAGACACTGACATGATGTCAATTATAGATACAATTGCCGATGGATTATATTGTGTTTTCGTTTGTCTTGGAGCTATTCCGATTATCAGGTATGGAGAATTGTTACTTGATCAACATTACACATCACGAACACATCCCTGCTACTATAATTTAGTTCAATGTTATTTGCTAGGTGGTTACGGTAATTACCACCAAACTTGTTATTATTATTGTTAAACGTGATATGGAATTTCTGGACGATCATATTTCAACTAGGTACAGTTTGCAGTATATCATATAACCATCAACTATACTTATTGATCCTAAATTTGTTCATGTTCATGCTGTCCCTCTATTTGCATTAATCACCCATGTACGGTTTAAAGTACGTGAATTTATCAATGTTCTCTCCCTTCGCAAATTAACCATAGTTCTTCTCAAATAGCTGAACAGATTATTCCTTGCAGATGTCCGCGCGGAAATGCAGCAGAGATGGTTGCCGAAAAACTCGAGAAAAAATTGAGGGAAAACATCCGCGACGCCCGAAACAGTTTTTTTTCCGCAACCCCCTCGAGTTCCGCAATGGGGCAATCGCCCGGCGGACAATTTTCCTTTCAAAGGCCACTGCTGGTTATTTTAGATAGGAATGTCGACTTGGCCACTCCGCTGCATCACACGTGGACTTACCAGGCGCTTATCCACGATGTTTTGGTGAGTGTGGAGTGTGGGGAATTTTGCCGTGACTTCGAGTACGGTACAGTACTTGCCTAGTATTGTCATGTCAGAGGTGGTCAGTAACGAAGTACTTCTACTTTACGGGAGTGCTCGAGTATATTTTGCCTGCTTTCAGTACTTACTCAAAACGTTATTCTTGCAGACCCATAGGCCTGCTGCTTAACTACAACTTTAATTTAAAATTGCTTACTTTTGCAATTTCGCTTTTGTGTAGAAAGTGGATTTTGGATTGGTGGGGATAACTTTTGTTTTCATTTCAACCTGGAAAATTGGACCATGTAGCATGGTAACACTTTTAGATTATTGCTCCATTTGTAGTGTAATGAGTTGTTTTTTGTTGCAACGATTCATATTGCCGATTTCTTTGTATATACTAGGTCAATCTATTGCTGTTCTGGGATGACAACATGTGAAACATTAATTTCAAAATAGATAGCCATAGCTCAGCAGCATGCAACATATCCACTGGCAGTTTTTTTGGCAAGACTACTCGCTTTTAAGACTTGATTTGTTCAGTAGAAAGTAGTTTTAGTGAATTGATAATATTTTAATGATGCAGTGTTAAACCTGTAACACTTCAATTGTACCGACTTTTTTCAGGATCTGAACTTGAACAGCGTTACCGTGACGGAGACGCCGGCGGAAGATGCGGTCGGCGGGGCGCGACCAAAAAGAAAAAAGGCCCAGACCTTCAATCTTGCTCCCGTGGATAAGTTCTGGCAGAAATATAAAGGCAACCCGTTTCCGGAAGTGGCCGAAGCGGTACAAAGTGAAATTGTCGAGTACAAGGGCCACGAAGAGGAAGTGCAACGTTTAAAAGCTGCCATGGTATGGTACTCTTTCTGTTTTCCATACTATTAAAGATGGTCAAAGTAGTCAGAATCGTTATTCATTAGTCAAGTAGAAGCAAATTTCTCTCAATTACCAGACCAGGTGATAGTGATTTATAAGACATTTCATGCTGGGCTGTAATGACTCGACTCGAATCAATCTTTGTATTTACACGACTTGTACTCTAGTCATTGTGCACGACTCGAACCAAGTCATATGACTCGAGATTAGGGCGGCCAAGACAAATATTTCATTGTAACTTGGAAGAGCAGTTAAGTTACCACATTATTGGTATTTCGTCCATCAGTCATGATACTTGGAAAAACAGGGTCAGAAACTGTTAGGACTGAGGAAAATTACTATATTATGAATGCGAGACATTCTATATCACTCGAGCAGAGTTGAAAAACGTTGGTTTTAAACCGAATTGAACTTGAAACTGAACATTGAACATAATGACTTGGACTAAAGTCAAAACACTGAATCGGACTCGAACCTCTACTAGCTGACTGGACTCTGTGGTGAATTGAAAATGACTCGACTTGGCTCGAGTCAAATCTACAAAAGTGAGATTGACTTGTGGCAAAGCCACATTTTAATTTGAGATGATTTTTAATTGCCTTTGTCTAAGACACACGTTTCAGACGGACTCGAGTTGCGTGAATGATGTTGATGGTTACAAACCGTTTTTTGACAAAACCGTGTCCTTTATGCGGTTACTTTTACTTACCGGTATTTGAAACTAAATCTTCAGTCGAAAATTTGCACTATTTTTTATAGGGCCTGGCCGGGGGAGATGAAGGTCCGGTTGATATATCCGACAACACTGCTAAGCTGACGTCTGCAGTAAAGTAAGTGCAATTAATATGTAATGAAATGCAATTACCCGAGGGATCCGTTACAAAGTATTTCCACTTTTTCATGAGTTGTTGTATTTTGCCTGAGAGTGACCACTACAATGGAACTGATCCATATAAAGTTCGCAATTTGTAGATTCCTCATATCTTGTATGTTTAGAACACAAATTTTTTAAAAAGCACGTCCAGTTTCTTTAGGGGCATTAGCCAATATCCACATAAGAGGTTTTAATCATAGAAGAGTTGACCTTGAGCTCTTTTTGTCTTGATGATGCAATTTTATTGCAGTAATAAGGTCGATCAATGTCAATTTGCATATAAATTTCATTTAACAGCACCCTTCCGGAACTTTTGGAAAAGAAGCGTCTCATTGACATGCACACAACTATCGCAACAACTATTCTCGATTACATCAAGGTAAGAATGAGCATCCATTTTAGCTCATTGTCACAATATATACAAACGTCAAACTTGTAGGGCTTATATTAATAGTAAGAATATATAATACAGCTAACACTTGTGTCAAGGAACATAGTCAATAGTCATAGTCAGTCATGTTATATCCGAATAAGAAGCAGATTATTATTGACCTGAAAATAGGGCCAACTCGATATCATAGCTCCCTTGCTTGGGTGTATGGATGTGATTGTGAATGCCAACATGAGATGCGACTTGAATAAATGTTTTTGGGTGATTTTAACATGAATTGCACACTGCCACAGAGGCAGTTTTTCGCTGATTTTGTGCTTTGAAAACAGGCGAGGAAACTTGATGAATACTTTGAAATGGAAGAGAAGTTGATGAGTAAAGCCAGCATCGATAAATCACTGATGGATTTTATTTCTGATCCAGACGGTAACAAAATACATCTGCTTCGGTATCGTAACTGTTCTTAATGTTTTGTGTTTCTGATCACCAAAGCCGGTACACCAGACGATAAACTTCGGCTGTTTCTGATCTATTACATCTGCCAATCTCAATCGACGCAGCCCATCACGGACCAAGAAGTGGATCAGTACGCGCAAGCTTTGGAGGCCGCTAATTGCCGGTTGGAGCCGTTGAAATATATTAAAAGATGGAGGTTTGTTTCTAATGCGTTCGTGCAAATTTACTTGTGATATACAATACAACTGTGTTTTTTCATACAGGCAATATGTTATGATGAATTCAAGTGCTCCACAACAACAATACCGTGGCGGTGGTACAAAGACAATAGGGTATGTAGTTTTCACCAGTATACTATCAGTTGCATAGCTGTGATGGTTCAATGAATGCGCTGATTGTACTTATCCAAGTGCATAAAAAAATTGTTTCATTGGTTGGTTTTATTGTTGTGTATGTGTTGGCGTGACCTGGATGAATATGCAATCTTTCGTCTTTCATTAGAATGTTCTCTCATCTGGTCAGTACTGGCTCACAATTTGTTATGGAAGGAGTGAAGAATTTAGTCGTGAAGAAGCACGTGAGTCGAAGCAGATTTGTTGTGCTGTGATGGAGTATGATTATTGTCAATTTAATTTGTATCTTTTAGAATCTCCCTGTTACAAGAACCGTGGATGCTCTGATGGAAATGAAGTCATCTGCCGTAAGTTAAAGAACGTAGCTTGTGAGGAATATCGTGTAATCACGTGTAAATGAATTTGTTAGTTACTGTTGAGAATGAGTTTTGTTGAGATTTGTCATGATATATTTTATCTCTATCTCAAAACCACCCTATTCTTGGATGTTTGAGGGCAAGTGAACGCTCCTTATTTCAATCTAGCCACTCCGATTATTTATTTTCAGGAGGTTGACAGTTTCAGATATTTCGATCCAAAGCTTGCCAGATCTGTCGACAATGCCGCCAGAAATAAAGTACCTTACTCTGAGGTAAGTTTCAAGTCGTACAGCTGCATTGGTAGAAGGAAATGAGTCGGGATTACTTTGCCCCGCTCTGGCGGTTCATATTTGGCTTTGTCATTGACATAACTTCGTTACTGTCTTTCTTCAGGCCATCGTTTTTGTCGTTGGTGGTGGGAACTACATCGAATATCAGAATTTAATGGATTATGTTAAAGTAAGTGCATCTAGTAAGATAGATACCGGTATCCGACTTAATCATTTAATTTCGAGATATTTCCATGGGAATTTCTTTCGGACTGGTTTATTCCAAATATATCACGATGTTCTTTTTGTACCTTTAGCAGCAATTGTTGCGATCAAGTCACTACTTTCGAGTCACGAGTCAGTGCAGATTTTGACTCGAGTCAAGTCAAGTCAATCGATTTTCAAAGGTGACTCGAGTCAAGTCACTTGTTTTTGGAGGTGACTCGAGTCAAGTCATAATTCAAGTCACATTAAATTTTCGAAGTAGGAGTGATGATTCAAAGTCATTACATTTTGCTAGCTGTGTGAAAGACGGATTAATGAATCATTTATCTTAATCAAATGACAAATATCTAGTTAAATATACATGCAAAAAGACGCAGCATCCCTCACGCCCACGTAGAACTGCTAATAAAGTATGTGAGTAACTGTACAGCTACATACTACAGTCAGTTCTTATCAGCCAAAATATGGGACCTAATACGAAGCTTCGAGATGTTGAAACAAATTGATATAGTACAATAGCCTACACTACACATCCGTGAGAATATAAACGCGCACAATATATTCGTTCGATTTAAATCATACAAGAGGATTGGTAAATGTGAGCACTGGGCAACGTAAGCATTGAGCCGTCTAAGAAACAGACATGTTGCTATTTAGATTAATTTTCTACTTTGCCGTCAATTTATTTGTGATATAACAATGGAGGAACCGTGTAACGAACAATCAGTGAATGACTGGTTGCTCTCACAAGTGACACCGTATGACACGTGACACGTATCTCAAACAATCCGAACATACACAAGATACAGTGATTGATTCGACACAGCTTACTTAACGTCTTGAAATTGACTCGTAAATTTTGCTCCGAGTCACGAGTCAATGCACATTTTTGAAGCTCCGAGTCAAGTCAAGTCATACGAAAAAGTTGACTCGAGTAGANTCATGACNCGAGTCATCCNAACACTGGAATCTATNTGGTTTGTTTACCTTNTACATTTTNATTTTCAGGGTAAGCAAGGAAAAAAGATATCATATGGCTGCAGCGAGTTGTTCAACGCCACCCAGTTTCTGAAACAGGCAAGTNATTTNGGTTGAGTTTATTAAATAGATAAATTTGCTTCTTTAAAATAGCAGAACTCAATTCATTAGAACTCAGAATAGCAGAACTCAATTCATTAGAACTTGAAAAACATTTNGAAAAAAATTTACAATACAANATGGCCAGAACAAAGAATGTATTTTCCATTTCGGAATAAAGTNAACCTGTGCAGGTTTTGATATTNTCTTTCTCCNGTGTTTCAGCTTTCTCATCTGGGATCGGAAATATCTTAGAATAGCAACATCTTGGTCTTCACTGTCAGGGAATTTGATGAAATGCNTGGTTTGAAGAAGTACACAGCTTCCGTTCGATGAGNACGGAAANNGGGACTNGTAAAGTTTCGCCCGCATANATATATTGTATAGGNTATGTGTAATAAGATATTTTTCAAATTTGTTTGNGGTGTCCTATTGAGCCTGCAGAGCTCAACGTGAATAGATCATTCTGGAACGCAAATTTNGCTACTGTGTGGCAGATGTATGATTTTGTTACTTTAGTGACGANAAANATCTTTTCAAGCNNNGTGGTTGCATTCCAAAAAAACTTNCCNTNGNAGGTCATTGTATTCAANTTNNATTTNGCTATNNCCTTGCCGTTGTTGAACTATTGATCAAAGTCATGGCCTCCTCAAAAGACGGCTTCTCACAAAGTTCNATCCACGGTCGTACCGGATCTTTGTCNAGACTCNACTTGAGGCGTACTTTACACCGTTCCATNAGCCAAGACCATTTGATTTCGGTGATGTCCTCAGAGTTTAGANTGNGAAATGCTTCCACTGGCATACCCAACATGCTTTCCAAAGCAGTATGGCTGATGCGACATTGGTCTAACGTTCCTGTGTGGTCTGATAATGAAAGTTGCATGTCGTAAAACTGTTCAGCGAGNAATTTCTCTGGTTNGTTTTTTGTTACACAACTCTCATTTCGACATTCCTGGTCACCTGCAGATGANAGTCGAAATTTGCANGACTCGCACCGAATATTCCATGGTTTTCGAACGTTATCATCGATATTGAAATTTGTGATGGCNACATAAGCGAGTCCACGGAACAGCGGACTGTCGTTGCAGTCTTCGTGTGCGTATTTATCAATGCGCGAGCGAATGCCTTCGATCGTGTAGCATTTCACTTCATCGATTTGGCATAAANCGGTGTCATCGTCNTCTCCGAAAAAATTTTTCAATTGATCTGCATACTCCAATGCGTAATCGTACAGCTGGTGAGCTTCGTTTGTNTCTGGATCTTGAACGCATAAAGTTTTACTTGTAAACGANCCTTGCATGCGCTTCTTGAATTTGTTGTAGTTCAGTCTTATGTCTACNGCAAACACGACAGTTCGCTTTTCTGACCATTGTTGTACATAGTTGAAATATTCGGGTTCCCACACCACGACCGTAAACGAATCGGATTTGTCATCAAAAAATGTAATTTCGATCTTTTCCAAATCTCTGCCGTTTTTTGACCNCACTTGCTGCACGGGAGTCATGTTTTTTACGACTCCNAGTATGTTCACGAATTGCCCCTCCATAGATTCNCCGTGTTCGAGTATTTCTGACAAGTTGTAGTAGTCATTATGTGGCCTCACAGGTGCGTGAAGCAAATATTTCAAATCGTTGAATTCGCCTTCACAGGCTGCGATTTTACCGCCTTGTTTTTCTCCGATTGCAACAGTATACTGGCTTTGATTAGATGGATTGAAGTTTTCATCCGACGTACTTTTGAAGCTAACTTGAGCATTAGTGATGATAACAACATCGCCGATCACATATCCACGGCACAATTCCTTGACATATTCCTCTCCACCCCAAATGTTACAGTTCACATACCCTGATTTGTCTCNTAGTGTCAGAGTGGAAACACATCTAGTTGAATTTTGACTCCGAGAATCTTTGAAAGTCCTGGGTGTATGCTTGCATATCACAATCCCAAGGATATTAACTCCACCGGAGTCNGGCNACAAGTCTTTCACCAAAGTGACTGGATATTCTTCATCCATGGAGATACTGTGCACCTTTTAACAATTTTAATACACACAGGATTATGTGACTGCAGTTCACAACTTTATCCTATAATTTATCTTAGCAGTAATCAGTATGCTGTGGTAAGTATCATTACAAATAACAGTTTTGCGTAACTATGGCCAAAGTGTCAAACATGTCCTAACAAAATTTTGTTTCCTATGTCATGGTGAAGGCCTGCATGATATATCATTGAGGAGATATTTCTCTGAGACTTGCAGGGTTGGTTGGTTAACAACCATGAGATCGTTTATGGTCGTCATATGAATAGGATAGGGCATCAGAATTCCAAGGGGTGTGAAAACACTGTTGTGTCCCAAAAATGTAGACAGATTTGCCGAATCATAAAGCACTACTTTCCATCCCCGTGAGGGAAGATACCATGCCACGACTATAAACAATTACCCATCAAAATACCCGTCACTGTGAGAGGGCCTGGAGCAAAAATAGCTCGACACTAGAACCAGGTATCTTGTCATGGCACTTACGTATGACCGCGTGATACTTGTATGAACATGAACATGAACAAGATTGAAGCGTATGAAAGCCTAACAAGTTACGACGGAAGATCAAGGGCTTGGAATAAATTATATTATTGCAAAAATACAGGGAGGACAGACAGTAAGCGGTAATTGCAAGTTGTGGTGCGATCGCAAACATCGTATACTTCCCTGCGGAGATACAATAACGGTTCATTGTCGAAGAAAGCGCAACTTACCAAATGCTATAGGCTCAAGTGGGGTGAATAGGAATTTCTCTTTTCGAGCGAAGAGCCTACTTGCGTCCAAGTTGTGAATCTATGGTACTTCAACTGAAGTTTCATGCGGAAAATACCGTGCCTTCTTTGACAGAATAAAAGCGAATCAACCATTAGGCAGATATAAGATTACTGTACCGTGGCAAGAATAGCACAGGTATTTGGCGTCATAATCATCATCTGTTACGTCATATGACAAAACAACCGGTAACGTTAGGGGCTTTCCTCGGAGTTATTTTCGGAAATTCTTGACGTCGATTTTATGCTGCTGTATTTTTACCGTATACCCCCAAAATCGACGACCGTGGTCATATTATTCAATGACTCAAGGTCATCCTATTTATAGTAGTTAGTAGATATCATGTGATGAGTCGAGAACTTCAGATGCATGTGATGTGACCATTCGCACGTTTCATCGTATCTTTCCCTTGTAAAATAGGTGGTTATTCTGTGATGCCCNGTAATTGTGTTAGAAAATGACATTGCGTATACATCGTCTCCAACGTTTAGAAAGCTTCTTCGTACGGAGATAGAATACGAGATGTCGCCGTATTGGTAATATTTCACTCGCGTTTAATGTTTATTCATGTGACCGACTTATTCACGTCATGTTGTGATTACTCAAACAACGATGTGACTTCGTTGCCTCTCGCTATTGTTTTGCCTTTTGGGNTGGGAGCGGAAAGATCGAATTGTTTACAATCGTGAATTAGGGAAGGACAGCGCAAGCTTCATGAATTCGAGTAGCGCGGAGAGTGCAGGCTGCTGCTAGTACCGGTGGTAAAACCGCCAGCAAAGACTTAATTTAAAAACAGTAATTTTGTTGGTTAATAAGCAGAATTCTTTGAATTAGAAAGTCGTTTATGAGTTGATAAATACGCGGTGAATGTGAGAAGTAGAGAGTAGTGTAACTCATATGCCAAGGCAGGTGTGCAACCTTTTCCGAATATAAGACAGATACATTTGACTATGGCTAGGCTAAGAGTTAAGGAATGAGCCTCACTTATATTCAACTCGTCATAACTATTCTAACGAAGTCATCAAAGGTCAGATTTACTTACTGCAAAAAAGTTTTCTGTAGTTATTGGATGTGTTCTGTCGTAAATATTCGTGTACCAAGTCACATTCTTGTAACTTTAAGATTTGCACACCCTTATTCATCCCGTATGACCTAAATACATGCAGTAGTCAATAATTTGTGTATTGTAAATTATAATCATGATGGAATGGGGTAGATTTTATGTTACATGTGGTCGTAGTGTGTAGTAGCGAAATAATCTAACACCAAGGAGAAGTACGGTACTGAACTCGAATATAAATCTTAAGTCAATTTGTTAGTGTGCAGAACCTAACCCATTAAACAGTCTTCTAATGAGCTTCGTGTAGCTCTTGCGCCTGAGGTTTGCGACTTCTTAGTCAAAGCTTCTGTATGCATTTGTATGTAGCATTTTGCAACTCAAATGATTGTAATCAGTTACACATATATGCTATAGCTAACTAAACTAAACTGAAAACTCATTTTGCAAAACATTTTCAAATTAAGACTCTTTCAATCTCACCTTCCGTGACATGCCACCTGATTTTGTCGCTTTTTATATTATCTTCTTCTAGTTTTCATTCAGAGTGCATGCCTCCTCTTTACATCGCTCTAGGTCAGGGCTGGCCAACCTTTTCAGCCAAAGGGCCACATTCGATCGACGAAATATTGCGCGGGCAACTAGCCGCGCCAAGCGCGAAAATTTTTCGACGTTTATAGCTCAATAATAGTCACTTGATTATATTGCGGGCCTGCAGTATATCGCTGGGCTCAGTTTGCCAGGACTGTACTATTCAGCGCCTGGACATATCAATTTCGAAAGCTTCGACCAACATGCGTCAATCGTTTTGTGCCTAGGTTTCATAGTCGACGGTCTTTCTGCGAGCGCAAACGCTAGGTCGCATGACACTTTGTCTCGTAATCGAGAATATAGTTAGACTCAATCTGATACATTAAGCGTTCTTTCATCTTCACAAAGGGGTAACAATATTAAAAGCAAGAAATCGAGTGACAATATGTTGCGCGAAGCGTGTAGAAAATATTTACTTTTGATGAATTTATCGCAAATTATTCTGCTTTATTGTAGTGTACTAAGATCTACCAAAGTGTGACTGGCTCATGGAAATGCCAATGCGTCGTAACTGATATTTTAGTCATAACATCTCAAGTGTTGCTTCCAGACTAATCAAATTTTTGGTTGGCCTTGCAAGTTCACAATCTGTGCAATTCATTGTTTATAACATTACCAATTTCGGAAATTACCTCGCGGGCCACTCAAAACCTTCTCACGCGGGCCACGGGTTGGCCGGCCTTGGCCTAGG
>KE604936.1:0-13728 GCA_000444245.1 Botryllus schlosseri
ATTAGGGATGGTGTGAACGTGAGGTTCACGTTCGCGTTCTGTGTGTGAGCCTCGGAAATTTAGAGGTTCGCGTTCACAACAGAACCTTGGTAGGTTCTGCACTGTGAACCTTTCAATTTTTTACGTCACCTCAGCANCTTTGCTTNAAAGTCTTCCCATTTCAACTTCGAGCCACTCTCTGTGTGGAGCTGGCAGCANGGAAATTAACTCAGCACTAAACGAGCATGCACCTTGCCAATTTCAAATATTTTACTCGTTTTCTTACAAAAGTTAGCTCAAGATATTCGGCTCTCCGTTTTGAATATTTAGTAACTATCTGTTGTGGCCNGCAATCACATAAAATCAAGAACGAAATACACTACATGTAGCTACTTGTTGAATCGTGCTCACTCAATTATTNACATCAAAAAAATTGGTATGAATAAGGCACGNTTTGCTTGTGCAAGCTTGTGCAAGTTCCCATGCATAAATTTCCGGACTTCAATATCAGTAGCAAGTGAAGAATCCGGGTTTTCACTCTGATCAACATCTATGCAGCAATCGTCTGACGCCTTCAGAATACATTGTCCAGTCTAACCTAGATNGTTAAGGCGTAAACATATATCCCCCTGCGAAGACNTTGTCGGAATTGTTGACCAAGCGACGGGAGATATCGGTTTTATGGAATTAATATAGCATNTGATCATTTTATTTGATATATTTAGGGANACTGAAAATGTCGGTGTGTACTTATATATCACTCGAATGCTTTCATAATGTAGCCTNAGTCGNCTCTATATCTTAAGGTATGTACGTTGATGTACTACTTCACGGAAATNTAGGGTTCGAATTAGCATTATGACGCCACGTGACGTCATGAGGTTCACGTTCGCGTTCACACAGAACCTTTNAAAAAGGTTCGCGTTCACACGAACCTGAACCTTTCAGGGGTTCACACCATCCCTAGTGTTCTGTCTGTTGACTTGTAGAGGATGTAAACTCGCTAACTGCACTGCACGTGGAATGTTTGACTTATTATTTTTGGTAATTGGTGGTTCCGCATCGAAAATTGATTCAAGGACGGTTTAATACGTCTAATTGCTTTCTATTGCTCTAAGTGATTGTGATTTGAATAAATGCTGCTTTGTAAGAGAAAGGCCCTGTAATTTGCCTTGAAAGGACTTGCGAGTCCATGAAGTTTCGACAATGTTATAGTCGATAACCTAGGCCTCTTGAAAATTCGTTTGTCTTGAATTGTAGCGCGTATGTAAATTGGAATCTGCGTTATCGATTTTTATGTATTTTTACAACAGTTTACTACTGGATGGTTATAATTTTGGGTGCGTAGATTGTGTGTGCAGATAACCGACTTATGCTACATAGTGCGACCCACATTGTATAAAAATATTCCCGTTCGTTCATGTTTTCTTGGCGATCTACTGAAGTTAGCGATTTTGTTTATAGGCTCAGCTTATTTTCTATAGTTCATTCATTGAACAAACATCCGTAAGTCGTAATAAGTCCGTAAGTCGGTTGATAGTACAATTAACTTAACTCAACAATTTTTTCCACAAGTATCTAATTTGACTACATGCTTACGATCACCATTATGATTGTTTTGCTTTTGTTATGTTTCGCTTGGAACAGAGATGACCATAGATGATCATTAGGATTTAATAGATTTTCTCTCACCTCTCTAATTTCAGAAATTTGTGGCAGCATGCAATGCGACTTTGGCGCCAGTTGTAAACTGTCGAAAGACGAATCCGGAGGATTCCTGTACGATTGCGACTGCTCTGCTATTGGCGATTCTAATCGGCTTCCCGTCACGCTGGGATGCAGAATAGCGAACAACGATCGTTTCTATGACAACAAGAATGCTGTGAAAGATGTCTCGTGTGCTACCAGATCCTTTTTGACGTTCACGAATATTTGCAGAGGTGAGAAGCTACATCGTTTCTCATTGCTAAGTCAACATCTAAGGTCGCAACGAAATAGTAAGTAAGCAATGTTGCAGTCTGCCAGTATAAATGTTGTGCGCGAATGTTTGGACCGTATTTGTTGTGGGATGTTGAGCATGATTTAAGATCCGAATATCAGTTCTGCTGTATGTTTTTTGTGTAATTGCATTGTTGAAAGCTTGTAAGTCTTCCTCCATCACACTCATGAGGTAAGTGGAACGAGATACTTTATTAGGATAATTTTCAATTGTTGGATTAATGGTGTGTCGGTATACAATAAGCCTGTTGTTGCTAGCTGTACCATCAATTGGGGTGACTTTGATAGTTTTTGGCACTTTTGATACTTTTTGAGTAGGTTGAACGGATTTTTCATTCCTTATTCCTTGAACTAGTAACAACGTGGCTCATGGCTATCAATATACTGAATCACTTTTTTATCCGGTTTTGTCTAGTCAAGATTTTTTTAAAGGTCAAAAGATATCACAGTCACCCCACCCCGGTTGATGGTATGTGTTTATTGAGATTCTTAAGTACAAGTATTCCGTCGCTTCTTCGATATACGCCCAGATCGAAACAGTGTTCCCCGTGACACCAACAAATGTTTCACATGAACACAATAAAATTTATAAACGTCAAAATAAATTATTTTTTGCCTTTGTTGTGGGTAGGGGATATTATGGTTGGAGGAGAGGGGGATAGTAGGGTTGGGGAAGGGGGGATATTAGAGTTAGGGGTTGGAGGTGGGTTAGGGTTAGGGGCTAAAGTATCCCAACATTAGGTTTGGGGTGAGGGACATGATATCCAACCCTAATATCCCACACTCTGCCGACCATAATATCCCCCAACCCTCCTCTTGGGATACCCTAACCCCAACTTTGACCCTAACCCACCTTCAACCCGAATATCCTCCTTCCCCAACACTAATCTTGGGATACCCAAACCCACATCCAACCCTAATATCAGCCCTCCCCCAACCCAAATATCCCCTCGCCCCCGACCATAGTATCCTCCTTGGGATACCCTAACCCACATCCAACCCTAATATCCCCCCAACCCTAACATCCTCTTCTGGAACCTTAATACCCCCGCCCCAACCCTAATATTGGGATACCCTAACCCCAACTTTGACCCTAACCCACATCCAACCCTAATATCCGTCTCTCCAAAGGCAAAAAAACAATTTATTTTGATGTTTATAAAATTTTATTGTGTTCATGAGAAGCACTTGCTGGTGACATGGGAAACACTGTTTCGATCTGGGGTGTATATCAAAGAAGCGCCAGTATTCTTCCATCAGTCACTTCCTCCTGAAAATACTAATATATATGATGCAGAGGGGTCAAAGTGGCTCCTGATGGTACTCAAGTGGATATTGAGGTAATGCGTTGAATTATACTTTGGCTCATGAAGAAGTTATGTCTTGAACTTGAACAGAGTCACCGGATACTAAGAAAAATTGAACAGCGAATAAGTATTCTATTTAACTTGGACAACTTATTGACTGATTGCAATGTTTTAGAACATGTAATCGATTTTATAGTTGCATCAAGACGGCGTATAACCTATAATTAATTTTGACAAATACCCCAATATTCTGAATATCTTATAGTCTCTGACAGACTTCATGAGCTAGCCTTCTTTGTTGATTAAATTGCTTAGCTGGTGGTGCAAAGGACCCAAGCACCATGACCTAGTCTCAGAATCATTAACAGTAATAATATTAATGCCTTCAAAATTATAACTGAACCAAACTAGGTTCTCGTTCAGTTTATTAGCAATTTTTATCAGTTCAATACGCGCCACAAAATTCGCGATACAATGAAAAGATAGGATGGTGTCGAAACGACTTGGAGTAGTCTTTGGAATCAGACACCCACCTTGGCCTAGGCGATGTAAAGAGGAGGCATGCACTGCACAATGAATGAAAAAATGTAAGAAGGGGGTATGGAAAAGCAAGCGACAAAATGGGCTGGCATGTCACGGATGGCGAGATTGATAAGTCGGGTCGTTGTCTGGTAATCTTGAGGGCGGACCAGTATTCATTGGCGGGATAGCCTACTGTTCCACGCATCAGGTCCGTCATATGAAATGAATCAGTCGCTTACAATTTCAAGTTTCAATTAACACAGTAATGCTGACTGACTGATATCGCCTTAGCCACAATTTTTCTGCTACTGTGATATGAGAAGACTGCATAGCCAGGTCATTACAATACAAATCTTTCCCAAAGTTATTTAGCTTATTACTGGATGAAATTTTAACGAAGTATTCCGGCTTCAAAAGCTGTAGACATAACACATCATTGATATATCCTTTGGTTAATACCTGACTTTATTCCTCTTGAAGAGACCCAAAGTAATCCGTGTGACGGATGGAGTTGCGAAATTGGAAGCACCTGCATCGTAACCAATGGAGTACCGTCTTGCGATTGCGTCACCTGTCAGAATGACTTTGCGCCTGTTTGCGGTTCAAATGACAAAACCTACAAGTGAGATAGCTGTGTTCTCATTGCGTTGGTGAGGCATCTCAAAACCAATTTGTGATGATCAGTATAAATGTGTGTTCATCCTTGTTATGGAAGTGGTATTTTGCTCTAAAGATTATCCGGTCTGATATTAAAGTGGAAAATGTGGAAATTTCTTTTACAGTATCCATTTTCCTCAGTTAGCCCCATATTCGAACTGCAGCTAAAGGATTTTTACCAAATGTACCATTCCACTTCATCTCTGTGGTGCAAGTAGGCTAGTACAGGGGACTTGCCATGGCATTCCTGTAGCAGTATAGAATAGCTAATAGATATATTTGCTTTAGCTGGCTGGCCACTTGACCTGGAAGTCCTGTACTGAGGATTACAATTTATTTATTTCACAGACGTTACTCCAGACATACAAATATATTTCAAATGCCTACATAGCGATTTTATAATATCTCTCCACGGTTTTCTGGATTTGTGGCTTTTGTACTTGACAAACGCTGGAGCAGTGGTTTTCAAACTTTTCAAAAAAAAAATTCACGGAACAGTCCCTTGGCAATTTTTTAAATGACTCACTGTCCCTTACAAAATCAACACAAAACAACATGTTTGATTTTATAGTGTCGATGTGATAGGTGTAGCCTGCTTTTTGCGACCAGTAACTCTAATATTATGAATCACATTCAACCAATTCAAATGTGTGTCTCCTTTCTTACCAGGAATCTTTGCGAACTTACAAGGGACAACTGTGTTAAAAGCGTTCAAGTATCTGTCAAGAAACAAGGATATTGCAGTATGTGTGATCTAGTGACGCTACCACTCTAATGCAACAAGATATAAGGGGGTTTGGACCTAGTTGGACTTGGGGAATTCGAATATTCTTGATCAACTGTTCAAAACAAGATCATAATACAGGGGCGGGCAACATATGGCTCGCGGGCCGGGTCCGGCCCGCGAATGGATTTTGTCCGGCCCGCAGACTGTTTTCCGTCTTACTTGATAATGTGGCCCGCGGCCCCAGTCTCCCGAGATTCCCCACTACTTGCTTACCAAGTCAAATTTGACTGTATGTTGTTATATATGCGTGTGTGTGCAGCGTGCGAGAGTGGAGCTTACGCGTAAGTTCGTCGAAACGAGAAGACTTGCATTATTGGCATTTACGATGTACTCAACCCTAATGTCGTTCGTGGTAATCATGGTGTTTGTCGACTACAATGGTAATTTACACCAGGCTGATATTTCTTATTTTTCATTCCTTAACTGCCGACATGTAGCGCGCCACACTTCTAGGCTTTTGTAAGACACCGCTTATGCCAGGGGTTACCAACTCGAAAGGGGTCGCGGGCCACTATTCAAGTTTCGAAGAGGCCCCAGGCCACATAAATTCAATATCGAGATTTATTAGGCAACACAGTGGAACAACGACGCTATCTCGTAACCTACTCAACCCTAATGAATTGATATCTTCGTAAATTTGGGATTCCGGACTTATCGAACGCCATGAAATCTTAATTAAAGGATTGCACCGTGTCTTGATTGATCAAAGAGAACCATACATGGTGGCGCCTGTATGATAATGCTATTTTCAAATCCACATTGTATTCATCATTATCGATTAGAAATGGCTATGAAGTGACATTGCGGTCGTTAAAATACATTCATTAAATACAATTTATTCCTTGGATATGTGGATTAATGAATCAATTCAGCAATCCGGTCCGCCAAGTACTTAATTTTCCTACATCCGGCCCGCCGACCGGAGAAGTTGCCCGCCCCTGTCATAATACTCTTGATGGTGATTCTGGCAAATCTCATGATTTACCAACCCTGTCGAGATATTTATTCGCTAATTTCATATTGCATTTTTTTATATTAAAAATCTTTATACTATATTGCCGTATTTGTACGTTAAACCTACTCACAGCATTAAAAAAATACCTACTTTCCTGAATGGTCTAAAGCCCATATCAATTTTCCTATCTTCTCGAAATTCTGTGTTGATGTCAAGGACTTGCTAATGATAATGATGGCACAAGTGCTGCTGTCGGACAGTTGGGCCTATAATGTGGCATATGAACTGCTGAACAGAAGTACTACAAGTCGTTCTTAAATCTCAACTTTTGATAGAAAGGTGCTAGATACAAGGAGCATTCCTTCTTTGACTCATCATGGTCTTTATGTTTGACAATATTCAATTCATAACTACCATATCTGATATCAAATTAAAACGATGCATGAGAATTTGCAACTTCATATTTACGTTGACCGTAACATTACAATTTGGAGAAATAACATCGAATGTATAAATTCTCGTATTGAACAGACTAATACTGTAAATTAAAAAAACGTTCGTATATATTTAGAGAGTCCATGTGATGATGTTGATTGTGGAGTTGGCGGCCAATGCGAAGAACTTTCGAACGGAAGCGCTCAATGCATCTGTCCGGAAAATGTATGATGTTATGTTGTTTTGAATTTTGTCGAAAACTGACTTTGAAATTTTACCAGTGTCTCCAACTGCATGATCCCGTCTGTGGATCGGATGGTGTCACATATGTAAATGACTGTGAAATGACGATTGCTTCTTGCAACAAGAAAAAGCCAATCACAGCTGTGCACAGGAATCCTTGTGGTAAGATTTGAGAGTTGGTTCCTTGCTAAATTAGAGAAAAACATGCCAGGTCATAACTAGAGCCCGACTGATTTATCCTTTCCTATAATATCAAGTCAATATCACTATTTGAAAGGAATATTGGTATGGACCATTAAAAGTGAAAATATCGAAAATATTCGTGACATCACAGCATATTAGTAGGGAGTCGGAGAACTATAATCTGCGACTGTTAGACTGGAAATATCGATGTATTTCTTGTAGCTTACAGATGCAGCTATTTTATTTCTTGTCGAAGCATAGCAATGGCTGCAAAGCTGTTCAAATAAATGATATAAAGTTTTCGAAATGCACCCTACGCTGGATGTGTTATCTTTTGAATAACGGCTCGGCACTAATTAGAAGCACATTCCTGGGTTGTATGAACCCTTCCGGCCTTGAAGAATATTTCAAATAAACTGATCCACATACCGCTTACGTCATTTTACAGCATGATGTCACAATATGAATATGACTACAAAGTCACGCATGGTTAGCAGTTGTAAGAGCATGATACCCTCTCAGCCATAGTAAGTATTGAAAGGGTTTGAGCTGGTTTGAAACATCATGTATGAATTCCACTGATAGAGTACCGTATGCCATGTTTGGCAGCAGGCTGAACATGATACCCTCCCAGGCATTGTAAGTATTAAAAGGGTTTAAGCTGGTTTGAAACGTCATCTATGAATTCCACTAATAGAGTATGCCATGTTGGGCGGCAGACTGGCGACCATAAGGTCATGGCAATCGGTCAATTTTACAACTTGATAAAAGTCTGACGCACCTAACCTCATCAAAGTAAGTAATGTTGTGTCAATGCCGTTAATAACATTCTATTCAAAGAAGGATGTTTCCTTTTATGAACAATAGAGAACTTTACTTTGACTGGTAGTGCGCATGTTTATGGTACATAAAGCAATATTTAAGGCTTTCATCAGTATGCGAGATATTGTAGTATGTTAATGAATCTAGCATTCATTAGTCTACCTTAGCTTTTTCATTTTGCCTACTGATAAGGCCAATTGTTGAATTGCATCAACTTTAGTGTCAATTATATTGCCTGCTACTTTTGAGTTGTTATTTGATCACAAAATGTTATAGTCCCCAACATACCTATCGAGGAGCTAGGCGAATCCGATTGCGATGCTGAAGGCTCAGGTGACTGTGGATGTCGATTTGGTGGAAGATATGAAATGACTATTGATGACGAAGATGAAAGATGCATTTGCGACATCATATGCGAAAGGTAGGCACATTTGAAGTACTGTTTGTTCACAAACAGACTACCGTACTCCTCCGCTATACCACCAGCTAATCATTATTATTATATGTGCGTAACAAATATATTCATTTTTGAGTCATGTTGCCATCACGTGTTGTGATCCATCATTAAAGGACTGGAGAAGGTTATGTAAAACTGGATTATTTTACCTTATCTTTGAGTTCAATCATGCTGTCAAAACATAATATGGACAGAAGTGGAAGGATAGTTATAAAACCATGGTTTCAAATTAATGTCTTTGATATACAGAACATTAATCCTGTCTGACTACCAGACTGCCAACATCTAGCTATTTTTTCAAACCAAGCAGCACTTTCACGGGAAATTTAATTTATAATTCAAATCTTTGATGCTCTCTTTTTTGATGGATACTTCCATCACCTCGGTGATGGTGCTCTAAGTCTGAACGCGGACAGAGCTAGACCTATATATATAAATAATATTTGACATGGGTCACCGTTACATCGAATAACTAGCCAGCCATATGTCTGGGTTTCGCTGACTAAAATGCTCAATGGATCGAGGAGTGCTGGTCAATTCAGAGTTGGCTGGATATTGACTGCCAAAATTTTGCAAATAGGTTTGTAAAGTCCCTCGATCATTATCACACGGTTCATCTCACAACGAAACTACACGAAAGTTTAGATATGAAAGAAGCATTTACAGTGTGTGAAAACTTACTTGGTTTGGTAGGCATAAACAGGCATGAAATCGATATCTTATACTCTATAGGCCTATCTACTCAATCATTTACTTCAATACAGGCTAACAGCTCGAAAGGCGTATTCCAATTCATGTTAGCTTTGAATCCAATGAATTGCAGCATTGCAGCTGCTTTGAAATAAGGAACTTAATATATTACTTCCTTCCCGGATTTTATTACCGTTTTATTGCTTCCTTATTTTACGGGTACCCGGTAACTTTGAAATTCAACTCAATTTTCCCGCTAATAAGGCCCATTAACTATTTTCGTTTCCCAATATCTCTCCTTTCACTTATGAAAATTCCAATTCTATATCTTAACGCTGATGTTATTTCAGTAATATGTTTTATGATTCACAGTCGAGTGAAGTCGAATACGTAACTCTGATTATAGCCAACTTTGTAGGAGTGGCTTGCTTGCTTGACTGTTCCTGGTTTCACATGTACAGCCATATTTGATTTAGTTTGTTTTTCTTGTCAACACCGTATTGCAACCTGTTAAATAAGTGTTCACTTTCATTAATGTCATTGCATTCGAGCGACTTGGCATATAGGCAACTTCGAATAGTACGATGACTTTTTGGCAACTTTATTGAGATAGTTTTGAATGCATTCAATGCAAATATTGAATTCATATTTTTTAGTTCAGAGGATTTGCTTTGTGGATCTGACGGCGTCACCTATTTCGGTGAATGTGAGCTGAGGAAGGCGAAATGCATGGCCCAGCAAGATATCTATGTTGTTAAAATTGGCCAATGCGAAGGTGAGATTTGTAGTTATTTTTCAATTTTCCTTTTGGATATTGATGATTAAGATATTTTGGGGAAAATGTACTTCGCGGGCAGGATTACAGAATGGATACTTAATCGCTTATTTACCCACCGATGCAAGGAATTAATCGTATTTGATGTAAACTTTACAATAACGCGAAACAATAACTTCATAGTATATATTATTTAAGATTAGAGCATAGAGACCAAAGATCAGTGTTCAATTAATTTATTAACCTAATGTACTTAGTAGCTGTTGAAGTCAATGAGACATCTGTGGTCAATCAAAGTTTTCTACAAGTTCTTTAAACTCTGGCTGTATGTCGGATGTAGAAACCCTTAGACTTCATTGGTATTACTACCGGTAGTTACAATGCCCGATGTAACACTTGTAACAATACAGATGCAATTACAGAGACCCTCCTCTTAACTGTTATAGTTCAATATATATATTCAGAATTGTTTCAGATAATGATTTTCTCTTTGATTTTAACTAGATGCTTTCTTATACTAAATTTGAATAACTTTCAAAACGCCTATTCATTGCATGATACGTTTCCCAATTTATTCAATAACACGTCTCACACCTACCTTACACTACCTGAAAAGGACTGCTTTCTTATTGACATAGAATATAGGTAAGTTTTATGCCGAAGAAGAGCTGTCAGAAAACATCAATTAATTAGAAGATATTGTGTGCCTGCAAAAACTTTCATTTATTATATTGAATTTATCAATTTTATTTCAGAACCGTGCTCGAGGTCCAAGTTCGGTTGTTGCGACGACGATGTAACTCCTGCTAAAAGCAGCAGGAAAATCGGCTGCCCTGGTAAGTGTCCCAGTAATACTAAGGTGTTGTCAATACTACACGGGCATTGAAATGAGTGATTAATTGCTAGTGAATGTGTACTCTGCACTGCAGCTATTATAGAATAGGAAGCAGAATTATGTTTTCTGGAAACTGATTAATGTATGGCCAATTGTGTATTTCACCCAATTCAGTGACATAATTTGCGGAGCATTCTATTTCATAGCATCATTTTCTCAATAATTATTCTTTGCATCTAAGCACTTTAAATGTCAGGCAATGGCAGCCAGCTAAGACAATAATTCATCATCATGTGAATTGGTGTTGGTGATTGAGTAATTGCCTTCACCACTCTGGGGTTGTTGTTTTGATCAGTACTTTTCCCACTTATTTTGTAACCAACCCGTCCAGATAACTAGAAAGGATCTTTTGACAGATGACTGTTCAATTACACCGTTTACACAATAATTGTGAAATACTATCCCAAGCCTGGTGAACATAATACCATTCGCTTTTTGAAACCACATAAATGAGTTAGGAAGGTGAATGAAGTGTAAATTAACTTTGATAGTGCATTGTGGTTTAGATAATTAAGTGATGGCTGCTACAGTTCAGAAGTAATGATTCTGAATTAATGTCGCCTCTGACATTTGTTCAGTTTGTAAAAACAGCGTTACATCATTCTTTTGACCGCTGATAAGTTAAGGTTGTTTCCTATCATTTCCAAAATACTTTCCAATGTAAATCCGATAATATCGATTCCTTATCACACTTTAAAAGAAATTCACATATCGACCGTTAGAGGTAATGAAATATCGGTAATTTTCGTGACATCAAAACCTAGTAGTATCGAGTCTAGGAGAATAATATGTGACTACTACACTGGGAGTATTGATTTATATCTTATAACTTACAGCTGTCCATGGAATCTTATGCATTGGCTTACTGGGTTGAGATTACTTTTTAATTTTTCCCTTTCCTCACCTAAAATGATTACAAATCCCAATGGATCTCTGTGGATTTTCCTAACTTTGCTGGCCGCTGAAGTTTTATCGAATCATTTCTAGAGACGTGTGAATGCAATGAAGATGGCTCGTTTTCACCGTTCTGTAATCACACGACTGGACAGTGTGTCTGCCGGCCTGGCATTACCGGACGCCACTGTGACCAATGTCTTTCCGGATACTGGAACTTCCGAGCTGTGCAAGATCACAAAGCAGTTGGATGCATGAGTATGTGAATTTACATCATGTTTCCGGCATTTGAATCACAGTTGCTGGTAATTATGTGCAACCCATTTGACAACTTTTCATATTGAAATGAACCCGAATATTTTCGACTTCACTTCACTCATCAGGGGTAATCGTCAGCAACTAGTAGAGTTGGAATATGTACCACAAAGAAAATATTGCCAGTTCCACACGACATTAAAGATAATTTGGGATATTTTCGACCACACCGGTGTCATTGCACTTTGTCACAACGCTGTGCATGGGTTGATCGACGCTTGACGGAAATGGCGTTTCCACAATTACAGCAGTTTACGAAGTTCAATTAAGCATTCTCCACTCACATATAGTGGGTACTAACATAAGTTGATAAAAACATGAATATTTATCAAATTTTGTTGTCCAGCTTTTGACATGAAAAACGTCACATCATATTACCTACCATCTCCATTTCATATTTGATACATGGTATGTAAATTTCAGTGGATGCTGTGTCGCCTAATTTGATCGTTGATTCATATCGCTGTGTGTTATTATTGTCAGCTGACTAATGTTGCGGGGCATTTTGTTTTCCAATGGCAGAGAAATAGCCTTGTAGATGTAGCCTTTAGTTTGATTAATTATTTCATCAGATCACAACACCACAGGATTGCGATACATTGATAAGATACCATGGTGTTGAAAAGAATTGGAGTAGTCTTTGAAATCAGATACCCTCCCGAGCCTAGAAGATGGCATGACCTATATGCATAGAACACTTTTAATGGCTTTTGACATTGTGTTTTCAGGATGTCATTGTGATCATGAAGGCTCAGTACGGGATGATTGTGACCCTATGACAGGGCAATGCACTTGCAAAGAAGGCATGACTGGTACTAAGTGCTCTGTCTGTGAAGATGGTGGAATACTAACTAGCCATGGCTGTGTGGATGGTAAGGCAAAGGTTTCATTCATTTACTTTTTCATCACGATGAATCATATAAATTAATAGTTTATTTATCAATGATTTACAATTGCATTGAATTGCTACAAAATAGTTCTTCGCGGACATTATATATCGTAAATAGCTTTAGAATTAATTTCATATACCTCCAAATGTTTCTTCAAACATCGAAGTCTGTCTGATACAGGATTATAAACTATTTCAGTCTGCTGTGCGAGATCTGAATAGTCGCAACTCGCTATGATCGCCAAGCTAAGTATTCAACCAGGCAGACTGTATGATAGTATAATCCATTTTTATATATACTTATAATTTACTTCAGTCTAGCCTGGTGGCGAGAAGTCCACACAGTGTCTCGAAAATAGTGTTGTAAAACGTATTGATATTGAGCAGTAGCAGATCAACTTGCAAATCCAATTGCAAATGCCTAGATGCACGAAATTAATTGATAAAAACATCAATAAGTTTTCGGAAATTTCAACCTATCCCTTTGATCTTCAATACATCTGAGATATTATTTTTGATGTAAAATTATGCACCTGTACTGTCGCGATTGAGATCTATAGCATCAATTTAATCAGCTTTACACGAGAGCTTTCAATGTAATCTCGTAATATCTTCCTGTTGTTAAGTAGATTTTTGATGCGGTATACCATGTTGTTTACACAAATTCAATAGCTATGCCATATCCATTGTCATCGCCATAAATAGATATTCCATGGACTTATTAGCTATGTGTCATGTTTTGATATAATTTGGTTTCGGCATCTTTTTTTAGTTGATATACAAAAACCAATGCTCCTTAATATATGATTTCCCGAGGCATAGGCCTATTCACTGTACCCCCAAACATTTTTTGCACTATTGGTAGAAATATTTCCTCACAGCATAGCAGTAAACGAATGCTTGTAGAAGTAATTCCATATTATAT
>ATSW01000464.1:0-20997 GCA_000444245.1 Botryllus schlosseri
TGCAATGACTCGAAATGACTCGTGACTCGAAGGTAGTGACTTGATCCCAACACTCGATTGAGCAGTATCGTGACTTTATTTGATCTTCTCATATACTCACGAGACAGAGAATGGGATATCGAAAAAAGAGAAAACTCAATTTGACGCAACGTAGCCTATAATCATAAGGTAGCGAGCTCTGATATGGATACTCTCCTTGACGGTATTGGAGCGTATTTCCCAAGACATCAAGCACAAGCCTCAACACAAACATGCGGATTTTTCACCCTTTCGAGAAACTGGAGCCTCCGGGCCCTTTGTGTCATCTCTCAAAAACGATTTCTGCCAGCAAGAGTTTTTCACTCGCGGAAAATACGCTGTATTTTGGATATGAGTGCAGAACAGTTCTTAGGACCTGGCCATCCAAGCACTATGGTAGGCGTTATTGTACAAAATCTGCCGAGAAGCGTTATAGTGAAATAATTGGGATCAAAACGAGGGAAAACAGTTGCCTTTTAAATGAGAAACTTCATAGCCTAACAGCTATGCTAGCTAATTTGCTGCACATTTGAACGGAATATTCCAATGTTTCTTCATCTTCTTTTTGTAGAGCAATTTTCGGTGGGCTTGTGCGAATGAACTTTATTTTCCAAAAAAAGTGCGAATGAAGCTCAAAAAGGTTGGAAAGCACTGACCAATATTATTTACGAAATTCATTCAAGAATATGGATGAATTTTTCGCGCGTTTCGCCACTACGCGACGACGATTCTCATTCTATATTCTGATTCTACGATTAAAAACGTTTGGGCGCAGCTTATTTCACAAGAGAACAGTGATAGCTCAGAACACTAGGGCTGTTCGCGATTGGAATTCCTCCGATAGCCAATTTAACATGGATGTATGCCGTGTATACATAATCGAAATGCGGCCGTGAATAGGAAACCGGTTGAACACTTCTGCGATATATCAACGCAGAAGACAAAATGTGATTATATTTTAAAATCTCGTCGCTCAGAAGAAGGCCAGCACGATAAAGGTCAAGAACCGCTGATAAACCAACAAAGGTCAAGATACCATTCCGAAGGCACCGTACAACCACGTTCTACAAGATAGAATTTTAGTGTTCGCTGAGTATCATGATGCGTATTTGAAGCACCTCCAACAGCAGAGTGGCGCAGCGGAAGCGTGCTGGGCTCATAACCCAGAGGTCGATGGATCGAAACCATCCTCTGCTATGTATACATGAAGCTTCGATGGCGCAGTAGGCAGCGCGTGAGTCTCGTAATCTCAAGGTCGTCGGTTCGATTCTCTTGACTTGACTTGAGAATATGGATATTTGTTCGGACAAACGCTATAGTAACACGAAAAGACGAACGGAGGCTTTTATATTTTCTTCTGCCCAAGACACAAGACACAATATCGATAATACGACATAAAAGATACAATGCGATGTATAATGAATAAAGATCAGGATGTCGAAACGACCAATTACGGTCTCTTAATGTGACATCCCCCTCGGCTGAGGACCCGCTGTGACAGTGTTTGAGTTTCATCTTGAAATCTCTGTGTCTCTGATGCTAAGAAAAGATTAGACGCTCTTTATCAACTCCCTTGTATACGTCCTTCTGTTGACCTTCGAGCTACGTTCACGTCGATGGTGATTTTACACTGCTGCATCCCCACAAAAGGTTGCCTCGAGTGAGGATCGAACTCACGACCTTGAGATTACGAGTCTCAGGCTGCCTACTGCGCCATCGAGGCTTTATGTAGCGGAGGATGGTTTCGATCCATCGACCTCTGGGTTATGAGCCCAGCACGCTTCCGCTGCGTCACTCTGCGCCCCCTCTGCGATTACAGATTTCTCANNATGTGTATANNNGACACGCTTTAATTCTAACTCGTAGAAAGTGGTTGCTCGATGTCTTCGGAATGGTAGCTGGATCTTTATTGGTTTNTCAGCGGTCCTGAACCTCTATTCAGGCGACTTCTATCNGAGCGACAAAAATGTGAGGTATGATCAAATCTTTTCTCCTGCGTTGACACAATAGCGNCAACCTGGTACGCGGGGTNTACTGAAGTAAAAGTAAAACTAACCTTCTATATTTCTACACAATTATAAGCATCAGTAGCTAATTCCAAGACATCTCTAAACTGCTTCATGTAGAAATGGGTAATNTGGAGATCTTAAAAGTACTGAAGTCGCATACACGGAGTGGTCTACAGCCGGGCTCTTCAACCGGNTATATCGTACACCCGAGGCCTAGAGTGCACCTTAATTTTTATTGGGTGTACCAATCGGATGTNGTATACCAGATCCGCATTACCATGGACCGATGACTANCTATCACAATAAATAGACAAGTTCCTGCAGCAGAACAGGTTGAACGGATGTGCATTATCGTACAATGTTCATATCAATTTCAACTCGTATATTACATTCCTTTGTGATGTGTTGTGTTTCTCCTCGTCATTTAACCGTTGGTAATGGACTTATTGATTCCTCTTGGAGGGTAACAGGATAGAGTTAACATGTGTTCAGCTTGCGATTTCTGCCTATAATGATTGTCGAGGAAACCGCCGCGATAGCTTNTACATACATTTNGAATCGATACTTCCTGCGATAACCTTATTAATAGCGCATTGTACAAAATTATAGGGGCGTATCCAGAGATCTCGAGGGGGTCGGGTTTGAGAACAACTGTGTTAGTTGGTGATCCGGTAACCCCGAGCCGTGATTATTATTTAATATATCCTGTTGCAGGNTTGCGCATCCTCATTTCGATCAGGCCACTGCTGGCCAACTTGCGGACGGTCGCATGCTGCCNTAAAACTATAATTATGCGGCCGTCCACACATAATTAAATTATCATGTGTTGGTGGCGATCAATATNNAATTCGAATTCGNAANTGATTCTTAAATCTTTGAGAGATTTTATCTCAACCTNAAAAATTTCTTCACGCTTAGCGCGATTCAGGATGACTTCAATTTTTNGTTTTTAATNTAATAATATCCTTACAATCTGAGCCCCACCATACGAATGCGAACCGCAAAGGAACATGATGAGACCNATAAAANNACCANGTTGGGNNCAATTAAATTACCCACCCCTCAAGTTACNGTNAAGACAGGAGATAGATGCGACGCATTNCAAACGCACGAAGAAGGGAAGTNAAAATTGATCTTCCNAAGCAAGTCAACAAGGATATAGTCACTTCCAGATTTTCGTAATCCTTTTGNCATCGCAAGATTGTCTGATGCTAGAGCTAGACAAACATCGATATGCAACTCAGAAGAGTGAGTAATATGACGTCAAACAGAATTATATTGACAAAGGCAATTCTCAATTAATGAGAATTNACATCTGGATCGAGAACGCTAGANAGATATCCAATCTATCATGCGTNTCCANTTTATTACATAAGTTCAAAGTGAACTTNNTGGGTNACTATATGATGTTGTGGCTTACATTATTCTGTCTTTGNAAGACAATATCGGTTCATACATCAGGTAATAATTGTATTGCCATAAAATGTCGCGTNGGAGAGTTNGACTAAGNTTCTTCGNGTGNNAGTGTCAAAGTGTNGTGAAGTGTATANCCCCAAGATAGATTACAGAAACTTTAGGTGTAATTTGAANTTGTATGACCNCTCTGCCGAATCGCCGTGCAGGCGTGCAATANATANCGTTGTACCGTGTATAGCCGCCCTAGAATATGGTACAGTTGTGATGTGNNTTATATCGTAGTAAGNGTGCAGTTACGCAGAANCTCATCGCACCTATGTTGCAATTACAGATGTTCGCATTGTCGGNGGCTACGAACCAATCCCNAACTCATNTCCCTTTATTGCTCATCTTGACCGATCGGGTACAAGTGATGGCTTCTTCTGTTGTGGTTCACTCGTGAATACTCTTTGGGTAGTTTCAGCAGCACATTGNCGATTTGAGTAAGTGATGGTCACNGACAGATNGAAATTTTTGTTTCCACATCACGTAATTAAGTTGAANTTCTATCGAGANTGATTCACATGNCGCTATCATTTTCAGTCCCAACTCAACNCCGTTCAAGGTNGTNTTGGGNGANCATAATCGGTACATCGATGAAGGAACGGAACAAGAAAGACAAGTGATTTTGGCAATAAACCATCCGCTGTACAATCCAGAGATTACAGACAATGACATCATGATGCTGAAAATNGAAGTATAGGTTTTNCGTGTNTNTATTTGNAGTCCATATNANGNGCGATTAAATCCATGTTACAGANTCCGGTCTCTATCACTCAGTATGTGCAAGTGATTGGACTTCCAGATCCGAGTAACACACTGGGCGAAGNCATTGAATGCAGAGCATGTGGGTGGGGATACACAGATTATGTTGGATGTAAGTATTGGNGAGTGGAGTATANAGCTGAACTGTCCTGAATTGACGATTCGTATGTTATAGGAAATGNGAGGGAACGCGCAACAGTAACTTNACTTGTTGCTCACACTTCGTAGACTGATGCATTGCAACTTGCAAGCGGCTCATAGGGATTACCTAAGATATTAATCTCACAAATTTGATGTAAAGTAGGCCACTCAGATCTGGAATATCTGACTTAAATGTATACTGGAGATTCAATTTATATGTATTTCTGAACTGACGTTATCCGTGTCCTGAGTTGCTCGACACCACTGNAACAGTAAAATAGACTGGGTGGAAGGTGAAAGATGTATATAGGGTTTGGTTANGTATTTTTTTCAGNGCGCTAACTATCCAGAACCCNCTAGAGTTAGTGGCATGAATCTCTTACCTATGGTATANGTATATGAATATANTANCAGTGACATNATAAGTGTTCCAATNTATTCTCACAGCAACACTTCCTGACACACTACAATGTGCCGAAGCCTTGACAATGACAAATGAACAGTGTAATGCCAAATACTACGGTGAAATCAAATCTTCGATGTTATGTGCCGCAAGTGACGCTCACGATGCCTGCAACGTAAGTATAATATTGATCNCATCACAATCAAGTTGTGCAGTGCGTAGCTATAGTGTACANTGTACATGGACAGGACATAGNCAGGATGAAAATTCGNNAGAGGTAATTGCANAATTGGGGGCCGGACAANTTTCAGAAACGACGTGGNGTCATGGATACGTTTGATGTTGCAAACATCGATGAAGTCACAATATCTAATTTCAATATTTGGACGAANAGGTCCATGAGTNGTTATNCCAANTTTTACAGGACTGAAGAGGGTTGTGCAGTCNGAAATAAAGTACAACCGTATACATTNTTATATTCACAACGATATGCGTAATAGGATAACACNAAGCCGAAGTCACTATTTCGATCCCGTGATGNAGTNGTTCTTAACCGGGGGTCCGCGAAGCAATTTCAAGGTGGTCCGCGAAACCTCCAAANTTNCAAAATGTGTAANAACCTAATTTGTATTTTATTTTAATTAGAGAAATCACGAAACAGNTTCGCTTCATAACTGCTAATATACTTGAGAACTCTCGCGTAAACAGAATGGCCNCCNTAGATGTGNTATTCTACTGCGCAAACTCATTTTAATCGCCAAATTGCCAATAGCCNAATNANACAAACATATTGCTGTTTNGAGATGTTTTGNTGGGGTTTCGGAATAAATTCGCTTGTGAAAAGAAAATCNTTTTCTCCTNTGATATACATAACCGCTATNCCAGAATAACTAAAACTTAGGAGTCCGCGGNGGTATGTGACGGTCCGCGAAGACAAAAAGATTNAGAANCACTGNCGTNCANNTAAGGTTATANATTTCGCGAACGAATATTGGCAATTTACCGCATNAAGAGNCTCCTNCTGNNCTCATTGAAAGGTAATTCTTGAGANTGTAATGTTCAACATCTATAACAGGGCGATTCCGGAGGACCACTGACATGTCAGGGTGTACTACACGGCATTACGTCNACTGGATTCGGCTGCGGATATCCNAACTTCCCGGGCATCTACGTTCGAGTGACAGAATTTGTCGATTGGATGGATTCCATCATGTTGTATTTTTAAATAGTCGTGTATCAGTGGAAGACATATCATGCTGTTATTTGACTTATAAAAATCACCACGGCCATAAGAGTAATATATATCAAATAGATATATGTCAAATGGATATAGGCCAGTATAGAATACATTTAATCAAGACATGGACTTTCGGGTTTGTCTGTATTAAGTGACATCATGTGATGTCGGCCTGAGCCTATCAGCCTAATCAGAAATGAACTCATTATTGAGGATTGAAGAAAATCTACTATTTATGAAAGAGAACNTGAGTTTCATTCGATGTATACATTCGGNAAAGTAGGCCTAAGGCCTATGTCGAGGGTAAACGCAAAATAAGACAATCATATGACAATCATATTCTAATTTTGATGATGCAANTCATTTGTAGGCATGGAATGATATTCATAAAATAACCGAGCACACGCACTTTCCNTAATCAACGGATGGCATAACCACCCCGTGAGTCATGAACGGGGCATGTCACAGTTTGCGCGCCACGCGCACGTAAAAAATCGTATGAAAGACATCGCAAGCGTTCCATTGATCAAAGGGCCANTGAACCAGTGTGTATGAAGGAAATTCGCGTATCGCGTTACAAAGTTTTCTTAACCTCTCAGCCCCCTCATTGTTCTGGTGATGTATCCTAGATTAATTTCGTATACATAACATATCATAAACAGCGTTTGTGTACTTTGCATTTGTATCGGCTTTGCGACAGGAAGCATNTCCAACAGGTGTGCCCGTAAGGCAGACATNTAACATGACAAAGCTACTGTAACTCGACATATCGTAACTTAACTANCANCAGGATAGTCGCGAGGATATGATACTCACCTTGAAGGACAGTGGAATCAATATCATACATCAGTATAGAACAGCGAGGANGATATCGGTATTGAACTGACTGATAACTCTTTCTCAAAATGGCGGATCTTTTCCTTCCACCAATGACTCCGATCACGTGCGACGAAGCCGAGGCNTCTGCCACNAACCAGAGGCTGCGCATGAACTACTTCGCCACTAGCCGGGAGTTCACTTTACAAACTCCGATGCCACCTCAGATAGATGCTGATAACGACAGAGAAGACCCGACACTTACGTGGGTCAGGTCGCTGCCCTCGCCCCTNATTTCATTTGACGAGTTTGGAGAAGGCACATTGCTGTATCCTAGCTATGCCGACGACAATGCGTTGCCCAGCCCCGCGTCTCATTTGGAAGACAAACCCGCAGAAGGTACTTGAGAAAAATGCCTTCAATTATAGTCGAGTTCTAGAAACCGAGTCGTGTATTTATGGAATCATTTGNGTCGAGTAGTGACATAAAANNTTTTCATATCCCGAAATTACACCTCGTGTACTTTTATCAACGGCTCGTGGGTAGGGGTATATGGGGCGAATGCTACGTCAATGTAATCAATTGTGATTACGATTACACTTACAGCTAAGGCTGCATATAAAATAAACGNTGTTTTAAACAAATGCNTTTTTCAAACTGTTTTTTTTTTTCAAACGTTGTAAAATTATGCTATAATTGTGCAAATATTTTCGAAAACATGTAGTAGGAGCCTACGGACGATTTGCACCCAATATAGTCGACGTATACGATATGGAATGGCTGGAACCCTCGAAATCTTCGTCGGTTCGACAGTTATAGCAAGTAGATAGAGATCATTGGGACGGAATGGGTGTTCTGATGATGATGACCGCCGGCCGTAAAAATACTGCATAACAGATATAGTCCTGGTTAAAGATATTTTTGGTCTGTTTATGACAGTGGTCGGGAGCCCTTTTCGTCGAAGGATCCATATTAATTTTCAATTGTCAATGCCAATCCATTCTGGCGTCACAAATAAATATTCGTGCTGACGGCATGGCTAAAANATTAAATNAAAACGTGATTTAAACAAGGCCCATGTTTTTAACATGTGTGTTTTAAATTGATTTTTGTTTTAAATGAAACCCTATAGTTAATACTGACAATAGTCGATTACGAATACGATTACATCGGAAAGTAATCACTATCATCCACAATTAAATTTATTTTGCTTCCGTCAAGACGAACCTTGACGACAAATTCGAAGACAATAGTACTATGTCGAATATCTACCGACATTAGCATGTNTTATTAAAAAATTTATCAAATCAATACANCATAAGATTGCGATATAATGAAAAGATAGGAGGGTGCCGAAACAACTTGAAGTAGTCTTTTAATCAGACACCCGTAATAATAATTCGCTACTTGCGGCCCAATGATTCGCATAGTGAATACAGTGNCTACTTGTGGTGAAGAGCACTGGGCAGCATTCCTTGTTCACAAATGTCCTGTTTAGTCCTTGCAGCACTGAGCACCATTCTTTGGTCACAAATGTCCTGTTTAGTCCTTGCAAAGGTTAAAAGTTGAATTCGAGTTGATATATGTAAAATGATGGATTGCGATCACCATTACATTATTTTTTTCAAATGGAATCGATTACGGTAATTATTTAGAAATGNTGTAGTCCTCGCAATCAACTAGGATCACAAATCATGATTATCNCAGCATGTCAGCTCGCNACACAGCGCTCGATTTTCCATGTCTGACGTCATTAATGTGTGATACGAATGATTTAACGATGAGAACGTTACTAAAGCACTTGCCCAATATGAAATTAAATCATTGCACCTTTTTACTACAACCACTGGCGATCAGCCAAACAAGGAAATTGCCCTTGTCAAGGAACTTGCCGCGTACGATTTNATGTTGATATAATACTTCCAGATAGAAAGGAAACTGAAGAAAATGCAATCGCATCGATCAATGACTCCTCTCAGGTATACGATGCACTTTTCTCTGAACATCACCTACTGAANACTGACCAAAATATGTCCTGTAGATGGCAGCCACGATCTCGCTAGCATCAGACACAGTTCAAGATGAACAGGAAAACAATGCGACTCCGGTTATAAACACACCNGCTGAAGATCCAGGACAAAGTATTCCGTCGACATCACACAGCGACGTAATAGACTTGACTGGGAATTCAGATGAAAGTTCTAAATCACACGCAAAGCCGAAACGCAGAACCCATCCCAATATGAGCGAGACCAAGAAACGAGCCCTCGATATGGCATCTCCAATAAGCATACCACCGAAACGTAGAATCACAGTAACTCCATCCGTCTCGAATGTCTTGGAATTGGGAGAGGCGTTCTCGCCCAATGACAGGTAACTGAATGCCGGGAAATTTTGANTTAAGTCGCCAGTCGTCTGGTCTGCTTTCTCACAGGGCTTCGTCTGTGGAAAGTTATCACAGCACAAACTCGGACTTTGTGTTGACGCCTGCGAACCCGCTGCCGAATCATAGAATGACGAGGGACATTGTGAAGAGATATTTGAAAAGGGGAGACGAAACGAAGATCATCATTCTGCACGCGAAAGTGGTGCAAAAGTCCTACGGGACAGAAAAAAGGTTTGTGTGACCCCTGGCATGAAGCAGCATGCACGCTAACGTGTTTNGAACTTGGATTTCTATTGTTTGGTTGAGATACTCCTCGTCCTCGGTGTGATCATAGTAGTCAATGTTGCTACTCAAGTATAGTAGCAGAAGTAAGACAGTAAATTTCTACCCAATTACTAGTAGAAGTAACTATTTCCCAAATGTGCCAAAACTACTAGAGAGAGATGGTATTCTTTTTCGCCTGCACCATCGAGGTGCTTTGACGACGGAGATGCGATACGGCCTTTATAGTAAGGTCATCTAGTCTGCACCCCCGGTTTTTTCTCCTCCATGCTATCCGTGATTGCCGAGCGCCTAGCGCCGCTGATACCAGTTTTCAAGTCTTTGGTCTAACCCGGCCGGGGATCGAACCCACGACCTACCGACCGAGAAGCCGGACGCACAACCATATTTTTGGCATTANAGCTGTGGTCGCTACTTTCGTAGTTGCAGGATGCATCTTCATGATTAGCGCAAATGGACTAATAAACTACCAATAGGCGCAATCTTCGAAAATATATTCAGCAGTCACTACGATGACTATTTCAAGCGGTTCTTATGATGACATCACAAATAAAAGTGATACAAACTTAATTTAAAACTATATACTCTTTATTTTTGAAATTCATTTTTGAGCAGTTTTTCCTAAAAAAAACTTTTCAGGTCAAAGTAAAAGTACTCTATTACCCCTTGAGTAAGTGGTGCAAGAAGGCAAAACCCGCTTCGAANAAGTAGAAGGAATACGTTATTGACCACCTATGGATATTCCTATACCGGCACTTGCTAAGAGTCCGTTGATGTTTGATTCAAACAACTTCTCGAGCTTGATTAAAATCCGGTTTTGTTTCGTATTCAGTGAAAGTCCCGTTTCTGTAGACCGAACATATTTAATTGTAGACAGCGGTGATATGTTTCCACTGTTTAGATTCTTTTGCCCACCACCGTGCATAAAATTAGTTGGAGACGGATGGAAAACGAAGAAACGACGGAAAAACGCATCTACCACGTCGACATCATCCCCCATGGCTTCACCGATGGGCATCATCAACTCTCCAGCCCCTGGTCCCAACACAAAAGCGTCAGAAGTTTGTGCTTTCGTCGGGGTAGGCGGAAATGAAAACGACTACCAGCAATTACACTTCGATTCCACAAAGGTGAAACATAAATTCAAATACCGCCGTATATATCACCATTAATTAAGCACGGAATTCCGGTTTTGNAAGGGATACGCGGCCGCTAGAAACTTGCACACTCCAGACTCCGAGAAAAGAAAGCACTTTCAACTGAACGTGAAAATGTTCTACGGTGACGGAACGGAAATAGGACTGTTCCATTCCATGCCGATCAAAGTGATATCCAAGCCTAGCAAAAAGAAGCAGAGCGTCAAGAATAATCCCGAACGTAAGATTAGTTTTTGTATTCCGTCACTGCAAATAGCATTTGTGGCTTATANAAAATTCATGTATGCAAGTGGTGCATGGAGATCATTGAGATAGCATGTGGGATGTCAGAATGTNGAAGCAAAGTAAACAAAATCCCTANTGCACCNCAATTACAGTGAACCAGCTCATCTCCAGTTAAGCCAGGGATATATAAAACTCACAGGGATATCTCNAGGTTAAGCTANGGTCCTTTGCTATTGACGGGGCCCCCGTACAACCTAGTCTCATAATGATGACATGATGCGGTATTCGCGATTCGGCGTGCCCTTCGATGACATTTCNACTTCAATTCATTGCCTTATTTGTGCGCACCTAAACCGACCTTGATTGATATCGGGAAACGTGTGTCGTAACNATGCGTGACATAAATTTATCAGACAATTGATTTCGAATGATCAGAGTCGTNTAGCACGGTTAGAAAAGTNAAAGGTTACCGTAGATTGATTCCTAAAAACGATTAGTTTTNAAGAAAAGGTGTTAACTGATCATTCCGCGGAGCAGGTTTTAGAAATCATANTTTTGCTCTCTGCTGCATTCCCAGAACCACTCAAATATGGTTTTACGNAAGNTCTTAAGGCCAGATAAGGCCAGATATCTTGTGATATGGACTCCCTATCATATCCGCTATTGTTTAACTTATACCTAGCTACAGGACATCTTCNGGGCCCGATAANTAGTGCATATTTAGTGTGTAGGATTACTGGAGTCATATCTGCTACGTTAATTATATACACGGCAAGCCAAATACGTTTTTAGCATATGGCGTATTCCTACATTCTGATGACCTGCTGATCAACTGAATGAAGCATACATCAATTGGTAAAATAGGTGTTTGCGGGCGTTTTGGGGGCGGGATACCGACCAAAATAGTTACCTGTCATCTTTACCAGACAGTTCGTCGATTTGTCCGGTCACCCACGCTGTTGCGCAGTATGGGCGACGGCTATTCAAGAGAATTCGACCGGTGCGATGTCGTGTTATGTTATCCATTTTTCCACCTTAGTGACAGATAAAACATGCCAAGAGAATTCGACCGGTGCGATGTCGTGTTATGTTATCCNTTTTTCCACCTTNGTGACAGATAAAACATGCCAGATATNTGACGCTGACCTCGCGAGGAAAATGTCAACANAATCGGTCTTGTTGTGTTGCAGACGTAGTACCAACACCAAGTTGAACTATTCATAGCGCTCTGCAAATTTGAAAATCGAATTTCCATAACGTACAGATCAATAGAAGCATCATGCACACGGTTGAATTTGCTTGTTTTCGTGNAATTTTATTGTTCTAAATATGATACTATTCTTATACNGGATACGTAAGTAGATCTCTCTATAANATACAGAAAATTTAACCTTATACAACGATTCTGATTTCAAAATCATTGCTATTTCTTCGTGTTACCGCGGATATTTGTGAGTTGTGGGTTGCATCNTTTCATAGTTTTTGATCTCTGGGTAACATGATTCTTAGTCAACAAAACGGAGTAGTTTCGGATTGTCCCGATTGTGTCACCTAATTAAATGCAAGNTAGTGACACCCCATTTTAACCTATTTGCAAATATTACTTGGCTACTTTACAGAGCAATCATTTTCACTTTTTTGTTTTAACTATCTACTTTTGGTCTGTCACGCTGCGTTACGTAGGGCCGGCCTTGGTAANGGCTGCACCAAAGTATTCTATGTGTTTTGAATCGTTATCGTGTGAATCTAAACGTTGNTCAGATGTTGGCCGTTTGATAACGAGCTGGATTAATTTTATGTTCATTACATGCGAGACCATGCGGGCTATGAAATGGTCTATGGCNCAACCACGACCTAGTTGGTGCAATACCGAATTACGTTAATATAGGTGTTGGCATAATCCTTCANTTGTGNTTCAAAGTGTGCATCGCGTCCGGTACAAAGGTCTCTTTCTTCAATCGATTACGTTCGCAGACTGTATCGACCAGGTATTTGTACGCAACCAGGAATGGATTTTNCGCCAGTTCNACTCACTGGGGATCATTCTGGATCTATCTCGGTAACTATTCTCGGNCCGACTTCGTCCACGTGCATCGGAATCTCCCATTCCTNCATTTGCATTCCTAGTAAAAGACGATGACGAAGACAGGACCATTTTTNAAGCCCGCGAAGGCTATATNCATTACGGAAACCCNGTNAAGCTGGTCTGTTCATTAACGGGGATGTCTCTTCCGAAAATGGTACGATTGCATGGTCAAAGTAGACTATCAACTGAGGTTTTGATCATCTGNTCATCAAAAAAATTCTGGTGNCGTATGGTTTCATATGCTGCCCTNGTGGCTCGTTTANCCTTCATCGCNAAGTANAACAAATAATAATGAAGCGCTCAGCACTNGCTCAAGCACAAATCTTTGAAAATNTAGTCGAGACGATACTAGCATGTATGAACGCAAATNTTTATTGTNGANTCGTCACAGTTTCTNCTCTGAAATTANACCATATTATACAATACTTTCTAAAGCGGCTTGCTTGTTCAGGTTTATAACTAATTCTTCTAATTGAAAAAGTTTGGTTTGCTTGATGGGTATAGTATACTTGTTGATTAAAATCAAGGACTTCACGCCGGACTTCACGCCGGACTTCAATCATACTGGGTCGGCAACATTATCAACTGAACATAAATATATTGATATTTTTTATTCAGGTTATCAGGAAGGTTGACAAGCAAGATGCCATCATCGACACGGATGAGCCGGTATCTCAGCTACACAGATGTGCAATGTTCCTTCATAAGACGAAACGNCAGTATATCTGCGTGTCACAAGAAAATGTCGTGGCACATACGGTATACTAGAGCGGTGCTAATTTGAGATGCACAGGCCTATATTAACCGATGTCGCTGATGTCATAAACTTTTAGTTTGGGTATAGTGTCCACGTCGTTTGGAAGTTCGTTTTATATCAGACNATTCCGACAGCAGGNAAAAGGAGTATGTGTAGGGTTGCATTTAAAACAAACGGTGTTTTCAAACACTTTGTCTAAAACANGTTTTAAACAGTGTTTTTANAAAAGACCNNTAAANAATCGTGTTTTTTTAAGTTGTAAAATTATGCNATAATTGTGTAAATACTTTCCAAAAAACATGTNATATGAGCCTACAGACAATTACCATCAGATAGAGCCGANGTATATCGGGAACATTATNAGTACAGATATTTCGTCAAAGGAGCTATATTTACCCTATATTTTCAATTGTCAATGTCAATCCACTATGACGTAANAATTGANTATTCGTGACGNCATGNCTNNAANAAAACAATAAAAANCANGTTTTAAATTNGGGCCTTGTTTTAAACATGTTTGTTTTAAATTGATTTTTGCTTNNAATGCAACCNTAGNTATGTGATANAAACAAATTACACTTCTCATAGCAGATAATTATCTNTTTCGCNTCTTCTNCTCGGCCTGTAAGAACGATCCTAAATACAATGACGTAGACTAATTATATTTGTGTGGTCTATAAGCTTGGCAATTTACCGATTTCCAGTAAATTTATNNAAATAATANTNNATTGATGCACCTCTAACCAGAACGANCTATCGAGCATCGTTTTATATGACGTANATGCNCTGAATTACANCTTTNATGTTNTGCCGCAAGGGNNCNGCTGGAAATTTCGGATTAATCCTCACTTTCTATCAAATAANATNGCTTCAACAGAAGTATAATAGCAATNATAGACATCNCAAGATTTGTTTCAGGCTAGCCCGAATCCAAGCAATGGCAATGCGGAGCATTTGAATGACGGCTCCTGCTGGACGATTATTTCTACCGAAAAAGCGGAGTACTGTTGGAGCGACAGCTCCTTGCATCTATCGAATAACATAGCGGTATCCCCCGTCCCAGTTGTAAGCTCTCTNCAGGTGCGTAAGAATAATAAGCGCACACATATACAAACGAAGGTTACTATATAAAGTTTCGAATGGCACGCAGATCAACGGCGGCGGGCAAATGGCGATGGCGGAATTACTTGGGGAGAACTTCGCACCGAATCTAACTGTATGGTTCGGAATTGTNGAAGCCGAAACCATGTACAGGTCGTTATATGTCGTTGTGTATAGATGCATATATAGTGTTATTCTTCACTGATAATTTCCTAGATTGGAAGCAGAATTAATTGTATGGTTGTGNCAATAGTAGTANAGTGGATACTAAAACGTAATATTCTCCAGGATTGCGTAAAAAGTGGGCTGTAAAATGAGAAACTTCGCAATTTACAGTTTATGGCAGGGGCGAACAACTTACAGAATTTTGAGCGGCCGTCAAAGAGTTCTATCTTGAAAGTAAAATTCTAATCTNAAAATATTGANTAAATTTATGCGTCACAGAATGAATCAAATTTTGCCAACCTGAGAAAGATGGTCATGAAACTACTTTTTCTGTTCGGGTCTCCAAACATTTGCGAGCAAACATTTACGAGCATAAACATTAACAAGACAAAGCTGCGTTCCTCTAACTTACATTCACGTGCATTCTTTACTAAGGTTTTCTCCGTCCGACATACAGCCATAGAAAAAGAACTTGTTTGACAACGTTAATGAACTCATTAAATACTGTTCTGGGTCACTATGCTTCATACTTAAAGTGTACACTCAATAGATTTATTCCATGTATAGGTGGATAAATACGCGAATAATGTATCGATTCAGGTATCTAGCCAGCCCGTGACGTTCTATTGGTATAGTCGTAATGGCTTTAGAATGTTAGGATTCAATAATTGTTGTAGTATCGGGAGAAACGGTTGCTACATCGCTTACGTTTCTCGCCACGAAAACGATAGAAAACCTTGAATTTATAGGTGTGAAGAATGTCTTCTGTGTGTGGTCCCGGAGATCAGCAAAATAAAACCTGATTGGAGAATCGTAGAAGAGCCGATCAAGGTCCCGCTCGTGCTAATTCGCGAAGATGGGGTACTATACCCGACGCATATCGACTTTTACTACATGCCGGAGCCGGGACCTAAAGCGGACCCTCACCCAACGATCCGGGAAATACCGAGAAGCAGGAAGTTCGTCAATAATATGTGAATCATGAGCTGATTTGATACAAATGTCCAGCATGGTCAAGTCGGTCGGTGCTGATCTCTACAAATGGTCCTGNTGTTNCAGACTATGGTGATATANGTATATTAGGATGTTCTGTACCTCGTTGCATCGATGACGCGACAGCTCATTTATCACGACAAACAGTCTGTCAGTAGCACNGCTAGCGACCGCATATGTCACACCGCGTTTGGAATTTGAATTTTCCGACATCAAGGCTATTGTTTTAAAATATAGCACCATCATTAACAAATTGGGTACGCTATTACTCCTGTAACGTTAAATTTGTAGCAAACAACGCACAAAAATAGCTATTTNGAACGGATGTCAACAGGCCTATTACTTATGCATCAACTGTTATGGCTAGGATAATAATCAGCTGTTCGGAATTGTATTAACCACAAGAAAAGATACACTTGGCAAATAACAACAGTATAAGCGCCCACGCCTATATTCACAAAATATTGCAATTGAGGTAGCCTCGCGAATAGAGCAGTGACGACGAAAGTGCAAGTCTTGGTAAGCTAGAGGCAACTGTAACTACACACACACGATGTGAATATCGTCCCTNTGTCAAAACTATTGAATTGATTCGNNTCCGATNTCCGAGTCTTTATCCAGTTGGANAACAGTCCAGTCAAGATCCACGTAACAGCGCATATTAANACTATATTGAGGNCTTTGCACATGTCAATGTATGTCCGCATNTCTGTCGTGTTTGTGGTCGTTGTAGTCCTTTCAAATCGCATGCTTGCAATTGTTTCACCGATTGCAGTAGTGTTGAACTGATCCATATTATCGCATTTTATGCTTTCTAATAACTATACGCTTTGATACCCAAGTCGCCAGGAAAACCATCTAGCTAAAACTTCACACTGTATTCAGCATTACGTCTGCTGCCACCAACTCCGTATTTGTAATTACGTAATGTATACTATCTATATATATATATATATATTGAAATATATTCCTTAGTAGGCTTCGTAATTGCGAGAATTGCATAGTTGCATGTTTCAGTGAATCGGTATAAGTTTATATAGGGTTTGTTTTACTGATCTCTCAAATAGTGTTATTCATATTATGGTAAAGTTGAGTCAGTTTTGAATCGTATATACGAATATACGAATTGTAAGTATAGAGTCTACGAAGTATGCAGTAACATTCCTGGCTATTTCTACGACGGGTGGAATCGGGCANGAAATGCGTGGCGACTGATGACTTCCGTGTTAACGCTGCGACTTTCTTTTGTGTTATTACTGAAGATTGTGATCATGTTGATAAGTTGCTTTTAAGAGTGGTGGACGCCTCTAAATAATATTTCTGTGTTGTTCGTTTATCAAAATTTATTGACTTCAATATATCGCCTGTTTGCGATGTAGTGAAAAGCCAGAAAAGGTATGAAGAAGCAGAAACGACGGGCGAGTCGGGGCCTACGAGACGTATCATAGGCCCCGGGCGAGTTCTTTCAATCATAGACCCAGCGCCCTGGCCTACAAAAATCTCCGAAACATTTTAAAACAAGACATGTAGCAATTGTACATTGAAAGCGAATTACAAAATATGTCAAATAATAAATGTACACGAACTTTAAATGAAGTGCATGTGTTAAGCCCTCACTAGAAATGACTGAAGCAGTATGGTGGTCATCAGTAAGCGTACCTAAAGGAGACATTTGGATTACAGAACTTCAGAATAACACTAAACAATAACTTGATATTGTTAATTTATTATATAAAAACTTCTCGACTGACTCTCATCTGTACCACCATCACTGCCGTTTGTTATGTATTTTGGTTCGATGAAAATAAAGACTCTCTCTCTCTCCCTCTCATCAGTAGCGATCGTCAGTAATAGGGTGAATCAAATTCGAAATATAGGAACTATTTTGTTTTTATGACGTAATAATAACAAAAACAAACAACTAGTAGGCACTAATAGACAGGCAAGATATGGCAGTAACAATACATAACAAATCAGTGAGCCATTGTTTTTCACAAGTGGAACCTCGGATAATCTTCATGACGAAATCCCTGATCCCTGCAACGCAAAAGCATGCGTGCTACCTGCGGTTGTTATGTATTGTTACTGTCATATCTTGCTTGTCTGACATTTNTTATTTTTGTTATAATTACGTCATTAAGACTAAATATTTCCTGCATTTCGAATTCGATTCACCCTATTACCAACGTTCGCTACCGATGTGCCAGTCGAAAACGTTTTGGCGAATATATGAACAGCCNTACTCGTTTTACTGGTAAAAGTAGGCAACACTTCCGACCAAATCTAATCCAAATGTAACTCCATGCCTGAGTAATTTTCTACTTCTAGTAGAAGTATATAGTGTGGCATGTCTTGAAAATAGTTGCTTCTATACTTCTACTTGAGAAGCAATGCTGACTACTCTGATCACTTCTGCATATTAGACCTGCTTGAAGGTCGTCTTGGAGGTAGACGGGTGGTCGATGACTATCTGCAAGCGCGTGTATTATATCGTCAACNAATTTGGGCCCAGCCAAGAGCCAACCTGATTGCCCGTCGGAGTCTTTCGATATTTTCGCTGACCATGTGNTATTTGACTGACAAGGACACGAGTGTCGTATCTAGGCCATTGGTTCTCAACCGCCGGTCGGTGGAAAGTTTCCAGCCGGTCCGCCAAATATATTATACTTTCTTATCTCAATTCCAAAATGCAAGAAGATGGACGCTTGTCCATTAATTGAAGAATTGAAAGATCATATTTTAAATTGATTTCTATATTGGAAACGTAGTTCTCTGCATGGTGTCATAATACTCGAAATATAGAGTTCATGGTCTGCTCTAGTCTTAGCGTACTTCACAATGCTGCAAGTGCTGAAGCACTGTTTGGAAGTAGCCGTCTAGGAACAGTTGCATGCAAAAGCTATCACGACACCTATAAACTAATTTCGATAACTTTAGACGGTAGGCTACTACAGTTTAGCGATATTAAGCAGTAGAACAGAGACTAACATACATAAACTCGCATTTCGTTCACAGGTTAGTGGTTTGATACCCGCTTCCCCATGCAAAACCATCAATCTATAGAAACACGTGTAACACGGCTAATATAAAAATGCAGTATTAACTGAAGTTTCCAAATTTAATTTTTGGTTGCCTACATTTTTCATCATTGCAATTTGGGATAATTTTCATTATTGAAGGTTCGCTGGGCTAGGCTCATCCTCGCCATCTCATACCCGGNAGTGTGAGCGGATCATGATGAAGAATGATGCAACAACAACAACAATTGCACGTATGCGAAGATCATATTATAATGAAGAAGTTATTGTTTCTGTGCCAAGTTGGTGTATTGTATGATGCCAATAATTGGCGGCCTGTGCCTTCGGATATCGATTTTACACGCTTGCTAGGCACATGCTCGGCCGTCGATCTCACGTCCAGCTGGACTGCATCATATGCACATTAACCACGCAATGCTTCGGATCCACAGCAAGTCCGATGGTGACCTCACACGTTCATACGAGCCAGCAGTCGACTTGCGTAAGTAAAATGACGGTGCCTCGCCATTACGAGAGCTCTGCAGCCACTGCAAGCGTCATTTCCGATGACGATTATTCGATAGGAGGAATCCCGCTCTTCGTTAAGGAGAACTAACATCCGCTAAACTATCATCATCAACCCTAAACCTCCCAGCATACTGCAAACTTCCATAATAGCACAAACAATAACCCACGAGCGCACAGAATTTCCGTGAAATCATTTTATTGAAGGAATTTAATCAAGGCCGAAAATAGGCGAATAGAAAATGTTATTTATATGACACTGAGCATTGTTGGTCGCGATCGGGCGTGTGCNATGTGCAATGTGCATAATAAAAAAATAAAGAACTGAAATTCTGAAAGAATGCCGGCTGGTTCAAAACGGTTGGCCCCGTGAACTTTGACTCTTTTCATGCGTGATGCGTGTGCTTGTGCACTGTGCAGTGTGCACTGGGTAATGTGGGCATCTAAGGTCGAAGAAGAGGATTCCATCTACTAACTTCTCTCCAAGCCGCTTTCTAAAGCCGATATTTCAGGCCGGACTCTAACCTCATCCGGTGTAGGATCAATCGAAGATCTCAGTACTCATAGTCCTAGATCGATTACTGTCAGTAGACGTGGGTCTCACGTTCTTGGTATTTTTACAGAATAAGAGAATTATATTCATATTAGCACCGAACGTGCCGATGATCCCGAGCAAGCTTATTACGAGGCTCAAGTCGTAAATAGTCACAGTGATAACTCGCGGTATGTGTCCGGGAATGAAAAAGGCTGCCAAGTCCGAAGTGACAGCTACCGAAGCCCCGATAACAGAGCGTATGAGAGTACCTGATATTGTGTCGACGCTTTCTTACTTACTGCCGGCAAGGCGTCTGATAGTAGGGCACTTATTTTCTCCGACGCAAGCCACCGTTTCTTTCATTTTGTCTTTCATCCGTACTGATAGTCTTTTGGGGGTTGATTTTGTGGACGAACCGAACGATTGTTGTCTCATTTTCTTGGTGATAACTATCGGATAAATAAAGAGGCTTAGAAACGTGCCTTGCGACAAAACGAGAAACACGCCGGGTATCAAGTTGGCACTGACATTTCACGCCATGACGCCGTCTATGTTTTCCGAAATTACGCAGCCAATATCTATAGTTTTGTACGAGTGGGGTATAATAGAGCCGCATAGAACTCCAACGGAAATGAGAGACAGGGTTACAAGCAGTGGTGGCTTTTGGGGTGGGCGAGGTGGGCGGTCGCCCGGGGCCCCCCCTGGTCGAAGGAGNCCCCCCTATTCGGATTATNCGCNTTTTTCAAGNATAATAACGAATANACATGGAAATCCGTGTACCAAGCAAGAATATNATTCCGTACNGATGTGTCAATCATCATCAAATCTNTGCATTTGTTAGAAAAGTCCCNTACACGTCTCTGCTTGCGGTATAATTAGTTAGTTTTGATTAAAGACTATCCTTGCACACATGCAATAATAGAC
>ATSW01000468.1:0-12486 GCA_000444245.1 Botryllus schlosseri
AGAAAATACCACAGAAACAAAAGATCAAAGAGTTATCACAACGAGATACAGCTGGACAGTGATGATGAAGCTGGAATTGAGTTCCACCATGTATTGATCAATGACATTGCATGCGATGAGGACTGTAAAGAGGTCATTATACCTCTGTTAATGAAATACACAGATCCAAGAGTAACTGACAAGCTCTACTCCAAGCTTGACACAGGAGCTGGTGGTAACACTTTACCGATAAGAACATACAAACAGATGTTTGGAAGCAAGCGATACGCTGAAATCCTACAAGACGAACCGAGCGTTCGATTGACAGGATACTCCGGCACGAAACTTCTTTGCCATGGACCAATAACGCTATCAATAAGAAAGAAAACTGACCACAAACCGGTTGAGCTCAAGTTCTACGTTGTGGATGTGCCCGGGCCAGTAATTCTTGGGCTACCAGGCTGTTTGAAATTAGACCTCATCCAGTTCAATATCGACAATATTAAAAGGGAATCGGGCAGAGACGCTCTGAACACAGTGGAGGATCTTACTAGAAGATTTCCTGGGTGTTTTAATGGCATTGGAGAGTTCAATGGAGAAGAGAATCTTTATGTGACGAAGGATGCGATACCTTCGATAGATCCACCGAGAAGGGTCTCTCTCAATTTAAAAGACAAGATCAAAACTGAACTGGAGCGTATGGTGAGCCTGAAAGTCATTCGCAAAGTAGAGGGACACACAGATTGGTGCTCCTCACTAGCCTGTGCAGTGAAAAAGAACGGTGACCTTGGTATGTGCCTTGACCCACACAAACTTAACAAGGCACTGAAACGATATCCGCACAATATTCCCACGGTGGAAGAAATAACTCTAGCCCTATGCAAAGCCAAGTTCTTTACCAAACTGGATGCGAAGGCGGGGTATTGGAGTGTGAAACTGGCCAAGGAGTCTCAAGAACTAACCACATTCAGAACTCCATTTGGTCGATATTGCTTCATGAGACTACCTTTTGGGCTATCAGTAAGTCATGATATCTTTCAAGCCCGAATGGACAGCATTCTAGAAAAATGTGACGGTTGCGTAGGAATCTCGGATGACATAGTCATCTACGGCAGCACAGAAGACGAACACGATGAACGTGTCCTGAGATTCATGAAAGTTGCAATGGAAGAAGGTTTGAAATTTAATCAGAGTAAATGCATCGTGAAGTCAAGAAGAATCTCATTCTTTGGACGCATTTACACCGACAATGGAGTATACCCTGATCCTAAAAAGGTTGGAGACATATTGAGAATGCCTTCACCAACAACCAAGCTAGATCTCCAAAGGTTCCTTGGGATGGCCAACTTCCTCGCTAACCATCTTCCAAACTTTTCGGTTAGCTCATCCGTTCTGAGAGATTTGACTAAAAAGATACGCCATTCACCTGGGATACTGACCACGAGAAAGCCTTCAACGAAATGAAAAAAGGTATCTCCGACTGCATGGCATTGAAATATTATGACCCGCAACGTCCTGTCACATTGGAAGTAGACGCCTCGATGAAAGGAATGGGCTCAGCCTTGATTCAGGACGGGGCACCCATTTCATTTGCCAGTAAAACGCCCACGACGTCTCAAGCAAACTACAGCAATATAGAAAGAGAATGCCTTGCCGTTATATGTGAAATACAGAGATTCCACCATTATCTTTATGGTCGATACTTCACCGTGGTCACAGATCACAAACCTCTGGAAATGAACTTTAAAAAACCTCTACGGGTAGCACCTCCAAGGCTGCAAAGAATGATGTTGAAAGTGCAAGGATATGACTTTGATGTTAAATACAGACCTGGAAACGAAATGACTCTAGCAGACACCCTGTCAAGAATGCCTAATACAGCCAATGATGGATATAGTGACCTTGACTCGCACGTGGAAGAAATCTCAATGTGGTCAATCGAAAATACTGACATAGACATGATTCACTTTTCAGAACAAAAGAGAAAAGATCTGAGAACTGAGACAACCAAAGACCACGTCCTACACAAACTATCTGAATGTATTTTCATTGGCTGGCCAGAAGATATCAAGTCCATCCCAAATGAACTGAGAAGCTTTTGGACTTATAGGGACGAACTAGCAGTTGAAGATGGCATCATCTTCAAAGGTCGACAAGTCATTATTCTCGGAACTATGCGGAATGACATACTGTCACAGCTTCATGCAGGTCATCAAGGGATTGAAAAAACGCGTGCTCTGAGCCGGGAAAGTGTCTATTGGCCAGGGCTGTACAAGGACATTGAAAATCTCTGCAAAAATTGTGAATTATGTCAGGAGGCTCTACCACGACAAACAAAGGAACCGCTTATCAGTCATGAGCGACCAAACATGCCATGGACCAAGCTGGGAACAGATCATTTTGAAATTCAAGGTGAACATTTCATTATAATTTCAGACCACTACAGTCGATTCCCGGTTGTGAAAAAACTGTCTTCAAGCACCAGCGAAGACGTAATCGAAGTTGTCAAAGAAAGTTTTAGCCTTTTTGGCGCGCCACAAGAAATCGTCTCCGACAATGGTCCATGCTATCTCAGCAAGTTTGACACATTTTGCGATATGTGGGGTGTCAAACATACCAAATCCTCGCCCCGTTTTCCAAAATCAAACGGGTTCATCGAAAGACAAATTGGATACCTGAAACCAATTCTTCGCAAATGCATGAAAGGGGGGGGGGAAGATATCCATATGGCACTATTAAATGTTAGAGCAACTCCACTGGACAATGTTCTACCTAGCCCAGCCGAGCTGATATTTGGTAGACCGATCCCAACAGCTATGCCAAGTCACGGTATTAGCAACAAACCAGAGATCTATAAAGACCATGTGCAAGCTCGACTGCAGAAACAGAAGGACTATTCTGACATTCGCAGCAAGGCTCTCCCTCCATTGATAGAGGGACAACAGATTCGTGTATTCAACAAAGATGATAAAATATTGTCCCAAGCTAAAGTGGTGACCAGAGAAAATGAACGTTCGTACAGGGTGCAAACTGAAAAGGGTAATGAATTGGTACGAAACAGAATCCATCTGCGTGAAGCCAGCGCAGCAAAACGAAAAGGGTAATGAATTGGTACGAAACAGAATCCATCTGCGTGAAACCAGCGCAGCAAAACGAGCGACACTCGACGATGCCGAGCAAACGAAAACAAACGACATGGATATTGGTGATGCGTCTTCAATGGCTAATGACGGCGCTCGAGCAATTACCGCAAGACCTTGCAGGATTATCAAGACTCCCCCTATTCGATCTAAATCGAACGACATGCATATTGGTGATGCTAAGCTTAGTAAAGAAGCAGCTAATATTACAAGACCAAACACCTGATTAGTAACACTGGTATCCATGGCTTCCCTGCTTGGCGCTCATGCATTACTGGGATAGCATGGAGGGGTGGTGCATGACTTAGAAAGTCGTAAAGGCTATATCTGCACTTCCTTGTCCAGCGGCATATGCACATCATGCACTCATGGTATGCATATGCGCAGATCGTGTGTATGTGTATCATGAGTAGGGCTGGGCAAAGTCGAGTACCTGAGTGATTCGATTCTGAATCACGTATTATGCTTCGAGTCGAGTCGAGTATTCGAGTATCACTCATTATGACGCCACAGAAAAATGTAGTATGTCAAAGTTCAAATATGTACCTTTTATGCCAACGCAAAGAATATATTGCCTGATATCCATCACATTGAAGATACTTCGGTATTTCCCCGACCCTACCGCTTTCATTGCACTTTGTGACAATGTCGTGGGAGGATCATGACTTCGGAAATGTTTTTTTTCAGTAACCTTAGTAGCTTTGTACTATGTTTCGTATGCTGTGATACGGTAAATCAAGGTTTTAAGGCTTTCACAGTGGAAAATAGTATCAAAACCATAATTCTCGTTGATAAAATAACTTTCAGTAGCGAGGAGCGTATAATTTCAGTACTCGAAAAAACCGTCTTTTGCTACTCGACTCGAATCATGAAAATAATTACTCGATTCAGATTCGAGTACTCGAATCATTGTGCCCAGCCCTAATCATGAGTCGGTGTATATGCCGCAAAAATATCGAGGACAAAAATAGACTACGTCCTTTCGATATTAGTAGTATAATTTTAACATTATGTGCAAAAACACCTAATTTGCATACGTGAGGTCAAAATTTGGTCAAAATTCATTTTTTTAGGTCAAAAAAAGTCAAAATTTGGATTTTTCAGGTCAAAATGTTCCGATTTTAGGTAAAAAAAAATCGCCCTAGTCATCAGGGATGAAAATCCTTGCTCGCATTCCCACGTATAAGGGAAAATTAGCAGCTGATGGGGAATAGCGTGAGGCGACGGCTTCAAAAAACTCAAAATCAACCTCACTTGAACTAGTAAATCCCTTCGTTCGAAAAAAAGCAGAATCTACTCGCGTACCACCTGTACCACAGGTTGGAAACCACTGTATTACATCAATACCTTTATTCACAACCAACCAAATGGGCGAAATTACGATGATTGGCCGGTTAAATAGTTTCATAAAATTCTAAAACAGCGGCTTTACGGACGATATATGTTGACATATCGCTATGATAGCTTTGTTTTAATCAGAATCTGACAATATAGTCCTGTCTATGCGTTGTGAGGAATACAAGCGATTTAACCGTAAACGTAGACGTTGAAATTTGGTCCATCATTTTTACATCGTGATTCGAGTTTCTCCGGAAGCNAAAGAGATGTTGAGTCATAAGCGCAAAAGGAATGCGACCACGGATATTTAAATTATATTTGGTGTGATAATTATATTATCCACTTCTGCAGATAACTACTTTGGGGTCCGTTTTTGCATGAAACTGTGAACTCACTGAGCACTTTTTCGCCATTTTTTCAGAATATCCCAGTGGGCCGGATGTGGCCCGTGGGCCGTATGTTTGACACCCCTGATCTAAAGTATATTGTAAAATATCATGGTCCCTGGTGAAATGGTCAACAATAGTGGTAAGGGTCGTTGTAAGACATAGTATTAATAGTAATAATTTCTCCCCGCAGATCCAATATATCCGATGCATATTCGAAGGAGGATATCGTCCTTCACTCGATGAGATTTCGTCTCTCGTCAACAACTCAAATTTGAAGAATGTTACATTGATATATTTCGCAAAAGATGATATGTTGAAAGGAGACGAATTGAAGAAAGTCCAGAAGATGGCAAATGATCTCGATACTGAGTTGGAAGTTTTAGAAAGTGAGTTATTGTTCTGTTGCATGGTATCTTAGACACGTTTTATTAGGTATATTAAATATGCGCGATCACTTTGAATGAAATGGTCAATTCACGTAACAGGTTCAATATGTTACTAACGCTAGAAATCATGAGGCTTTAGTTTCAAGCATGACGTAGTTTCCTTACCAGGGTTACGTGATAGCGCTCGGTATTCGTGAATTTTAGTTTCATTCGACATCCCATACTTAATGCGATTCATTATTGTACGAAATTCAGAATGATCTCTCACACGTTGCTGATTATGAACTTGCATATCAAATTTATCAATTTTGAAGCAAGACGTCGTTGAAGTGCGTCAAAAACTTCTTTTCACATGGCAATATCAAGTATGCAAAAATTAGTATTCGCCATAAAAAAAATCTGGACGTAGTGGTATACGAACAAAACTTTTTGAGTAAGCGAAACAAATATATGATAATAAGTACTACAGAAAAGCACAAGTACTTCGCTGCTGATAGCACCTCTACTTTTAAGGGGCGTGATAAAAATATATCAAGCTTGATAAGGGTATGCTGAGTCAAAGAAACTTGTAAACCACTTACATATAATTTTATAAATTTTGAACAAAATTCAATACTTCATGTAGCTTATTTGCGACATCTGGTGACCATTCAGACTACGATTGCTTCCGAGAGTTGTTAACTCGAATTCATGAATGATTAACGGTGGTCAAAGTAGTCAGAGTTATGAATCATGTAGAACGATAAATAGCGCCGTAAGCTGCTGCTGAAATACAAGTAGAAGTAGCAATTTCCATGAAATTATTATTTATTTTGAGGTGGAAGTAGAAAATGTAATATTCCGAAAGGTAGTCAAAGAAGTAGGTTCAAAAAGTAGATTTGGTCGAAGGGCTGCACACTTTAACAGTTTATAGGCGATGTCTACTTTCGAAATTGCAAGATATATCTTCGCGGCTGATACAAAATGGCTAATGACACTGCAAGTGAGCAGAATCTTTGAAAATATGTTCATGCAGTTATCGTGACATGGGATATTTCAAGCGGCTCCTATAAGAATTTCACGGAAAACTATGACGAATACTCAAGCGGGGAACTACTTGATAAATTTCAAAATCAATATTTTATAAATAAGTAGTTTTGTCTAACAACTGTTACAACAAGTGGAAATCAAATTAGTCTATAATTATAACCACTTGATTAAGCGATGCAAGTAGGCATCACTACTTGAGTAGTCTGATAAAGTAGAGTTAGTTCGTTACTGACCATGTCTCTGAAGGATTTGTTGTTTTATGTCCTACGACATCCCACTTTTTATATTGGCGTCGATACGAATCATTTCATTACCTGGTAGTACAGTTATTAGAATGTGTATTCCAGGAATTTGCGTTGAATTATATTGTGCATTCTTCAAGTAGAACTGAATTGTAATCAGCAACATTGCAACGATTCCAAAATCGATTTGTCCAACCTAATAAAGTACTATAACTCTGGAAATAGCAATCGGGATAACCTTTGATGTGAAATCGAACATGCGATTTCATATTCGTTTTGTGAAATTATATCACAGAACGAGGAACCGGTGCAAATATTCATAGAATACAAATTTGGTGCTTAGAACCGATTTGACAATGCGTAAATAATTAGCTGCGTATTGCAGGGAATGTTTTTTCAAATGGATTAAAGTTACTTTCACTCATTCTCATATCTAATTGCATTCTACTGTCGGGGCATTATATTGTGTGTGATTTATTATTTTACTGCCCACTGACATAACTATAACAAATTAAAAGAACGCTCCGCTCTGAATATAATGTTGTCTGGAATGAATGTTGAGTGTGCGAAAAACATTTTGGCCGCAGCAATTTTCCCTTCGAAAGCCACCGCTGGCGAACAGAAACTAGAACAAATAATATAACGATTTTTACTGCTCCACTTTATACATCTGTATGGTATTGAGGTCACTCGACTCTTGTACCTGGCTTTTGAACGGATGTTGATTTATGATTCATTCGAAGATGGATTTGCATCTGTACTTTGACATGAAATTCTCGTAACTTTCCATTCCATCAAGTTTCAGCCATTACCGGATTGGACGGGGATATGGACGCGAGAAAAAATAAAATATGGATTTTTTCTTGGATTTGATGTATCGTCAGGAATAGGATTCGGATTTAAAATAGTAGACAAGAGCAGGTGCAGTACGCCTACTACCATGTATTGTAAGACACAATTCATTTATGTTTTTTATTATTTCAAGTCGTTTCAAGCCCGATGACTGTTTCAGATATAATCCAATATGTTAAGTAACAGAGCACAATTCATAGGATGCATACATCTCTTACTAACAACTATTTTATATCTGTAAATTATTTCTAATTTTAGTGCAACTATACATCTTCAATACCAAAGAAGCCTGGCAGAGACTTGACTCGGTTTTTTATAGGTGAGTGGATGTTACGGAGATTGCCCATCATCAAATGAGAGTTCAAAAACCTCCTAGAAATATTGTTACACGTTCTGTGTAATAATCAAATTATTAAGTAGAAATAAAAGTTGTCAGTATTGTAAATGCTTCAGTAAGTAGTGAAAGTGGGCAACACGTACTTTTGTACTTTGAAAAAGTAGAAGTACTTGGTTACTGACCACCTCCACTAATGTGCAATAGTAAAGTTGATCTTCGTCAGTAATGCGTCACTTCAATGCATGATTACTTGCTGCGTTCAGACCAAGCCGATATCATTTTCTTGGGAGAAATATTTGTTATATTAGAAAACAGAGATTTGATGAGATAATCGAAGAATGTATATGTCAATACGACATAGCTCGAAAATTAATACGTCTGGATTGTTTAGCTGCTGGATGAGGAATAAATAGAGTCAATGGTCGTATTATTTAGTTGCATCAATTTTATAGAAACTATAGAAATAGTCATTGATTGAACTCGAACAGAAGTTGGAGTGGCCCTGTACATTTTTAATCGGGAGCATGTATCAATAGTGTAAATCAGTGGTTCTAAACCTGGGGGACGCGCCCCCCTCTAGTGGGCATGAAAGCATCTTAAGGGGGGCGCGAAGAAGCGGTCAATTGACAAAATTTTCCCGCTATGCGCGATTTACCTCCAATTTACACGCGTTTCTCTATATATAGACCGAATTTCCTATTTTTTAATTCTCTCCTAAACAGTCATATCCTTCCATGCCACCAGTAAGTCTGTTAAAGTCGCTAGCATGAGTATCCTGGTTGGATTCCGTGATATGACGATAAGGGGGCGCGAGATTTTTCACTATCATAAAGGGGGGGGGAGGGGGCGTGCGTCTAAAAAAAGGTTATGAACCATTGGTGTAAATGAAGCTTATAAAAGTACTAGAGCATTTGAATTTCAAATATTATTACTGGGACAGTTTTGTCGCATACTTTTATTAGGTAATCGCAAGTGACAACTTAGAGATTTTCCATATCTACCCATCGCCTTGGAAAAGAATGTGATCAAGAATTATGCCACAAATCGACGAGATTTCAGATTAATTTCCAATCAGGCTCAGTCATCTAGAACAGTGGTTCTCAACCGCCAGTCCGCGACGACTATTCTGCCGGTCCACCAAGCATTTTGTAATTTTATACTTCAATTACAAAATAAAATAAGTTGAAGGCTTCCTTTGATAAAAGAAGCAACACATCACATATCAAACTGATTAAAAACATCGCTATTATATTCGTATTACGCATTTCGTAGTACGTCTATGGTGGTAGAGGGAAATGAGAAAAGGTGTTTGTCCCGACTCCGAAACGCTTCTTCTCTCGTTTTTATCGATTAGAATAATAATATTCATGTTGGTGTATTCCAGGGATTCCCAACCTAGGAGACGCGTCCCCAACGGGTCCGTTTGCCTATTTTACGGAGTCGCGGGGATAGAAATTGAATACCAATGACCATTACAAGAATGCCATTGATCCGGGTGCTATCGGAAGTTCATTTCTGAATATTCTAGTTCATTTTGCAGAATAGAAAAAAACGACCTGTGAAAAATGCGAATTCGGCAGACAAGGTATCAGGTCAATCGAATCGTCGGATTGGTGTCCGGCCATCTCTATTAAAATTAAAAGGTCGAGAGCCTAGAAATCAATGGGATGGTAATTTTCCTTCCATGAAAACTACAAGTGACCGATAGCGCTATGTGTTAACATAGCGCTTCTCAAACTGGGTTCCGAGGTTCGTTTGGGGTCTGCGAGACAATTATCCAGAAAAACAAAAATTTGGTATATAAAAAAAATTCAGGCAACTCATTGAAAATCGATGGTGGCCGACATAATATCATTACATATAGTCAATTTTAAATTTTTGTCTCGCCTCTCGCGCTTTAGTGTTACTATGCATTTCTCGATTTTATTGTGCGTATGCCCACACAGGAGCAAAATACGCATAAATTTACAGAATTAAAATCTAAAGAATCTCTCCTGCATTCGCAATTATACGAGCATCGTTTAAGGCCGTTGGAATGCTTTATTCTATTGGGGCACGTAAAGAGCAGCTGCATTATCGGCAATTCTGCGCTGAACGTTTCCGCGCCAGGACCACCAAGGAATATAGGGGTTTGGCCAACACGCGACTTCACGAGAATTGCGCTGGAAAAAAGATCAGTGGCGGCATGTTGGCTGAAACCTTCGATATTGATATGTTCAGGCACCGAAGTATTCGTCACCGAATAGTCCTAATCTAAGTCGCGCGCGGTATAAATGCGAACCGCGGTGGAAAATAATGTTCCCAGTGTTAAAATGCGAATTAAAAAATTACCTTTCCTTTATTTTCATCTGTTACGTGTGAGTGACTCCTATATTATTCGAGTAGCCATAATCATTACCTGTGTTCACGAAATACCGATAAATTATTTCAACAAAGTAATTACTGTAATATTGACAAAATCTACTCCCTAAAAAACTTCGCGATTCACGCGACAAGAAAATTGTTTTTCACTGATTTTTATACCACTTGTTGGTGCTTACTAAGCCGAAAGAAACAAATTAATAAGACTCGCATATGCCGTTAGTTAATTCGGCTCGTTCGTGAATCGCGTAATACTGTTTGTGAATCGGATGCATAAAGAGTAGTGCTGAAATTACCGGAAGCGGTAACAGGGGTCTGAAACTGAAGGATTCTTTCCCCGGAAATTAAGTTCATCGCTCAATGACGAATAAGACCACCGTTTTTTGAGTGTTTTGTGTTAATTCGGTAAGGGACCGTGAGTCATACAAAAGATTGTCAAAGGGACCGTTTCGTGAAGTTTTCCTAAAAGTTTGAGAACAGAGTTTGTTAACAAAGCAAACGAACACACTGAGCGCGGCCGACCAACTTATATATTTTTGTTTTAATATCGCGCGACGCAGAATTTCACGTAGCAGACTACTCTGATTCGATATCGATGGAAATCGTTCCAAAACAACGATATATTGGTATAGTCTTGGACGGATAACGAGATTGACACGTCCAAAATTGTATAATTGCTATTACTGCGCACATGGTCGTCAGCTTTCCAAATAGGCCAGGACTAGGTTTGGGCGGGATGCTCACCATTTTTTGTAGTCAGCACGCCAAATTGAGAGGTGGCGTTGCGTAACATTTTCGAATCGGAACTAGGTGTCTCGAGGTCACGATCATAAAAAGGTTGGAAATCCCTGTGTAGTCATTTAACCCGCGGCCTTCGGCCTTCGACACACTACCACAGAATTTCATGAATGCCGTCATGAACACAAATAAAAATCCCAAAATGCCACTCTCTAGTAGCATTCTTGCAAAAAATGGTTGCATGCTTTTATCGCTATTGCATTTCGGGTTTATTCAAATTTTGAAGGTCAACCGGTCCGCCGACTATTTTGTGAAATTTTACCGGTCCGCGAGCTCAACAAGGTTGAGAACCACTGATCTGAAGATTTCCTGCTTTTTTAATTTGCTTAGAACTAGAATTACAGTTACATTAGAATTGATGCTACACAGTTAGCTCCAAATTATTGTCGAATTATAATTATCGCGTCACTCTTTTCAAAATACATTAAAACTATAGTTATAGCTATACATGTTTCCAAATTGGATTGGAATTAGAATTACTGAACCGCAAAAAATAGCTTATCGAATTCAGTTCCGTTACTATCAAATCAAGTCTCATTTTTATGAGCATGATAATAGCAAATCTCTGTCCAAAAAGCTTGGCTCGTTTGGCACAATACAATTCTCTCATTGGCATTTACAGGAAAACCAGAGATAGGGTTTGAAATAAAATGAGAAAATATAAATTTTCTTCCAATTAGATTAGAATTAGTGCAGAGAATCATTTCACCAATTATATTCGAATTAGATTACAGGCATTTAGCTTTATTTAGTCTAATTGGACAATTAGAATTATTTAATTATCCAAGTCTGATAGGAGTACGTATCGCCACCTATTTTAGGCAACCTTGAAGATAAAATGCACATACGAATTTTCCACTCATACAGATGATCCTAGTGGCATTAAAAATATACTTTGTATGAAACATGCTGTTAAAATATATCAAAACTGGAGGTATAATTATACATTTTCCCTAATTAGATTGCAATTAAAATTACTAAATCTGCAAAAACTAGGTCATTGAATCCAGTTCCATTACTATCAAAGCATGGTTTATTCTTATGAGCATGATAATAGAAAATGTCTGTGCAACAGGCTTGGCTCGTTTGGCACTATACAGTTCTCTCAGTAGCATTTACAGGAAAGCCAGAGATAGGGTTTGAATTAAAATGAAAACATATAAAAATTTGACGAATTGGAATTAGAGCAGAGAATCATTTCGCAAAATAGATTCAAATTAGATTACCGGCATTTCGCACAAACTAGGCTAATTAGACAACTAGAATTGTCTAATGATCTAAGGATGATTGTTTACGATGCGCATTTTCTTTTCTATCCATTATTTGAGGTCGTTTTTAGAGGAATCAGTTAGTCTTTCAACTGTCCTTATTTGTATTCCATGTTTCTACTAATTGTATTTGTACGATTTTATGAGTTGATTGTTTGATTACTATTTTAAATTGTCTTTTTTCGCTAGCATAAATTGCCCTCGCTACCGTTGTCTCGTCCTCCATACCATCGAGCAACGGACGAGCGAGCACTATTATGATTCTCACTTGCTTGCATTACCATCTTAGTATTTTCAAAGCAATTCGGAAGTTCACATTGCTTAATCTTCGATTTGGGTTGCTTGATTCTGTTAGAATACAAGATTG
>ATSW01000469.1:0-18689 GCA_000444245.1 Botryllus schlosseri
ATATAATAAATAGAAACTTTCTTCTCCTGTAGCAAAGCGGTTACTGGCTGGAATTGAACCAAATTTTGAGTGTAGGCTTAAATTAGGTAACCTAACAATTTTATTAAGTAGCCAGTACGATTTGAGAAAAAAAGTCATTTTTGAAGAGCCCTAATGTTTATTATAGTCTTAACTTAATCAGGTTCCAAAACACTTGAAGGTACTTGGCATCAAAATGTCCTTCTGTCAATCCCGAGAAGGGAATAAACTTGCGTATTCACATAAAACTCTTGGGAACACAGCGGGGGTTCAAGAAATTTATCTTACCACAGGTCGTCCAAGGCAGTGTCCCGTGGCTTATTGTCACAAAGAAATAGAGTATGGCCCACGCCATTACTACAATGTAGTAAATATTGCAGTAGAGAATCACAAGGAAGCAGCCGAGTCCCACGCCCTGTGCAAATAGAAACGAAATGCTTGAACCTACAGGAAGACTTGGACAGATAGATAATTCTAGTGGCAGTAATCTATTCTAATTTGCGAAACCGTCCTATGCTCTTCTGATCTAATTTATGGTTTTACTGACAATGCTACTGGAACTAGCCAAGCGTGCTATACAGATATTTACCATTCTAATGATTATGAGAGTGAAGGATTTGATATCAACTGAACTTGATCTCTGTTGTATTTCTATATTTCCTAGTTCTCTAACTCTAGAGGAAATACCGCTCGCTAGATGGAACTAAAGAGACATTATTACACAAAAATACTTAACGTTTGGTGACGTTATCAGTTGCACATAATATAACTGTACTTCACGAATACTGTAAAAGTACTGTATAATGTGAAGAATTTGCTGGCTGTTGGTTGGTATTACAGAGGTGTCGTACGGAGGATACCCACTCTCGTCATAATTAGACAAGCACGCGAACAAGGCCTTGTATGTTACAAAACAATCAGCGTCTATACCGCAGAACATTCTCAATAATTCAGGTATCCGAAAATCTGCGTTCGCAAACAGCTGGAATATAGATTCAATTCCGATAACTGCGCTGTGTTATCGATGTTTACAAGGCGATACAGCACGGCGTCTGACCGCTATCGATTTCCGTGTTCTATTCGTGCGTACGGGTCTCTATAGGAAAGTTATTTGGAATTTTCCATTGTGATATGAGAAGGCTGGATGCGAACCATTCACACGACTCGCAACGCTTGGAGCAGCTGGATAATTGAGCCGTCACGTGACTCCGACGCGCCAATTTTAAGCGGAAAATTGAACAATGACAGCCGACCTAGAGCCTCAGTACCTAATCATATCTGCACTCATAGTTGGGCGACAAGGAAATTTTCGACTTTTCCAAATTAGATTACAATTATAATTGCAGCTAGACAATTTTATCCGAATTAGATTCGAATTAATGAATTCGCAAACACTTGGAAATTGAATTTAATTCCATACAGGTACAGAACTTCAATGTACACTGTGTCAGTCAAATATATACCATGACGAGTGCCAGCCGAAAATATCCGGGCTTATTTCAATATGAATATATTATCCAACTGTAAGTTATAGAAATGTAGAACCAAAATGAAGATCAGATATCAAATCAAGAGTTCATTCCGATAAGCGCGAGAACGGCAATTGTCTGTAAGCCAAGCTTGGCTCGCTTCGCACTAGCATATTCAGGACCATCATAAATTAGATTATAACTTAAATAAGACCATAGAAACATTTCACAAATTAGAATGGAATTTGATCGCGCCATTTCGCTTAATTTATCCACTACGACAACTAGAGTTATCAAGAATTTGTGGGCAGCGTAAGCGTCTTTCGGAAGGCTGAATCACAAGCGCATTGAAAGCTGCTGTATTAAAACCACCGTGGCGGCAGAAACAAGAATCAAATCTGCAAACGACTGAATTGCAGGAAGTATCGCGTGAGCAATATCCTTCACGTCTGCGATCTTTCACGGCACGAAATATTACGCGTGTCATATTCGCTCGTGTATACTACGAAACGCGCTGCATGTCGTTCGAAAAAGCGCGCGTATTACCTTCAACAGGGGCGCGATGTTCCACGATCCAACTCCGCCCTTTTTCATGAACTGTCCTAGGGCGGTCTCCATCAAGAACATGGGCAGGCCGATCAACACGGCGCATATCGCGTAGGGAATCAGGAACGCACCTGTGAATAGGAAAATAACGTTTGAAGATATACTCTTCGAGAACTACAGTACAGAACAGCAGTATACTATTGTATAATATATTCATATTGAAATGAACCCGAATATTTCCGGCTGACACTCGCCAGGGGTAATCGCCAGCAACTAGTAGAGAATTGAAGAGAACATTTTATATCAACAATCATATCGCCAAATATGACGGCATGAAAATTGGAGTGATCGCGACGAACAGATGGCCTAAGCCTAAGCTCAGAGTTCTCGCTTCGATTTCCCGAATTTTAAAGAGTGTCAGCTTAAAATATTCGGGTCAATCTCAATATGAATACAATATTCCACTGTATGAATATTTCAAATACTACATACACAGCACACGCACAGCGCACACAACATGACTGGAGTAGCCTTGAGTAAACAATCGCGAGCGGATATCGTAAAAACGTAACAGAACCATTAGGCCGCATAGTGTGGGCGTTGTCTTCAACTATGCGTGCGTTAAATATTTGCCGTGAAAACAAACCCCTCCGCTAATCTTCAGCCTTGCAAAAACAACAATTCCAACTACTGAACATGTGGCTTAACGCATGAATGCTGCTGTCGAAATGGGTGTATTTCAGTCATGCCCATAAAAGAGGCTGTTTATGTCAAACTCAACACCGTACAATCTATTTCGAGGAACTATTCTTCGTACCTAATTGTGAGCGATTTGACATACCTACAGAAAGACCGATAATAATTTATTTATTTTTCGTCAAAAATAATCAGATACTAGACTGGGGATGGGGATGATTATGACCATATTATGAGTTGTTGCGGTCTTAATACTATAGCAGTGAAGGAAAGAAGTGTTTACATTGTAAGGGTGAATAACCAACAAACCATGAAATAACAGAGAAGAAAAAAAAACAATTATAAATAATAACTGCTGTTATGGCAATATACTAACGGTCATAATGTGAGTTACGATATTGGGATGTATTTGAAATAGCGCCACAAATACCACATTGTGTTACATACGCGGAAAAGATTTGGTGTCAGTTCCATTTTCGAAATAACCTGATAGCATAAGGATTCGTTCAAGGGCACCAGTGGTAATCGGACTTTTTACGTAAGACTTCACGGTGTCCTTGGCGGTAAGAAGTCTTGGCCAGTGACTATAAATGGAGATATGTGTTCATAGCTCACACAATCAAGGTGCGAAGGATGTCGAAAGAAGTCACAAGTGCGTGCTGTGGAATTTGGCCATAACGATTTCGAAATTTCGGCATTCCTCGTCCGGTCATTTTCAGCTATTACCAAGTACTTGTTTCAACTTGTTTCATTCAAATTTTTTCGGATCTAAGCGTCAGGTGAGTGGGGGAATGGAAACTGAAAGGAAAACTGCTGGATAGTGATAACATATTTCAAAAAAACGATCGTCAATTCATATGTTTAACTCGCAACTGAATAACCTAGGCCTGGAGATTTACGTTTTCACTGAAGGACATGCATCAGCAATACTGAGTCGATGCCGAAAGATTTATTACTCACTAGAAGTCGCAATTTCCAGAAACCGATAAGAACCGTTTTGTAGAAGTCAACCCGTGCGATATTACCACCAATCCCTACATAAATCCGCATACAAGTTAGCACTGTGCTCGTTTTAACACAAACAACACCAGAAACCTCACATATGTCATGTTGCTAGGCGACATTGTCAACACATTCGAATGAAGTCGCATAAAATGCGACAGGCAAAGGCAAATGAACATTATTGAATGTATCAAGTTTCATTGCGCACTGGAGTGATATGTTATTGAAGCAAATAGGCTTTGGATGCAAAACTGTTTTCGCAAATACAATTGCCACGTAAAGCATTTATTGCACTTGTACCGATTTCGGCTTTTGCGTAAAGCGTTTACGTTTGAACTGTGACGTTTTAGTCCCGTTCTCCTTATTAAGCTAAAAAAACGGCGATGCTATTATCGAAAAAGCCGACAGGCCCGTGTGGTCGCATGCACGGCAGATTTGTAGAAATGATATAATGGCATTCTTGACATATCGCCTTAATTTCCGGCGCCGTACGCATTCCGCCGAGTTCTACGCGCGCAGCTCGATCGTGGAAAGTTACCGGTATTTTTGCCGTCCGCGCCGCCCAAGAATTTATTACGTCACACGTATGAATCAATGGATCGAAAATCTCTCAATGGAGATGAGTAGCCCTTCGAAAACGCCGGTACACGCTCGACTGGCCGTAAATCTATGTCCTACAAGTGCCACTTGTTCACAGGACACGGTTTAGGGTCTGTTTTCACAGTACACATAGCATAGCATGCTCATTAATCATCGTGTCTGTTCGGAGTTATTGCTGTTCTATGTTCATGCCGCGATACTATGTATGATTCAATATTTAACTAGAACAATTACTACTTCCAAGTACAAATGAATTTTGGACCTTCGAAAATGCTAAAGTTACGACAGCTGGCGCTGGACAAAAAACTATTGTGGATTCGACGTTTTTGTGCGTCATAATTGAAGTTCTGATTGATTTGAATTTTTGTGTCAGTGCTGGCTAAAATTGTCAATATCAAGTACTGCAATGAAAACTGCTTGAACAGCACAACCGGAATATGATAAGTGATAACTGGTAAGTAATAACGATCCAGCGCCACAAGAGGCATTGCAAATTTCGATGGTAGCTATTACCGATTACAATTCTGATTTATGCGAAGGTCGCCTTTAATCAAGAACTTCGAGTTGCTCTTTCGAGCATCGAGACAAACGTAGAGTGAATATGCGTAACAATTACAAATGTATGATTGAAATAAATCATAATGTTTCTTTTTCTGTTCCAAACGATGTAATTACATATTTAGTCGCTGTATGTCTCCGTCTCGGAACGGTAAAAGTTTATAAAGCGTGTTGCAAGCGCGGGTTGCAATTGAAATAACTGGCGGGCTAGGTATGCACTATGTATGTATTGATCACAAAGTAAATCGAGACGGTCTGCGTTGAGTAGCCGGTATGAACAGACCCTTAAAGCCTGTTGAAATACCGACAGTACAACTGCCACGTAGCTTGGTGAATCGATGCAATTTGATATCGAGGGTGGTTGACAGAGTTTACAGAACACATCTACCGAGAAGCCGGTATAAATCTAGCGTGGGACTTAGTAATGATACGCGGTTCCGTTTTCTTCTGGCCATAATCTCGGATAGCATAGAATATATTTGAATAATAATGTGCATCAATTACCTCCCCCATTCTTGAAACACATGTACGGAAATCTCCAAATGTTGCCCAACCCGATGATGTAGCCCAGCACGGCGAGAAATGCTTCGATTTTATTACCCCATGATTCTCTGTCAAAGATGCGACAATGCTAAATGCACTGCATTTAATTGGACTATTGACGGAACGTCAATTTTAACTGAAATCACAATGAACAAAATAGAAGATCACAAAATGAATGTAGAAAAGTCTGACGTAGATACATTTACATACCTTTCGTCGGTCATGATTTCTTGTTGAGTATAGCTTGTACAAAACACGAATATATTACTTTGAATGTGTACTAATAACTGAAATAATGCAAGAGCAGTTTGTTATATATGACAACTATACTTTCGTTCAATTCGTAACTAAGATGATGATGCATGATTCCGTAAAATACATGCTGATTTTCCTGCGACAACACTGACCACGATATATTTTGTTGCCCCAGCCGAATATATATACACATGCAGATGACCTTCGTAAACAAGCATAGCGGTGCAATAGGGGATGTAATGGTTATTACGCAAGAATAAGCGCTGAAGTGCAATATTCAAATGAGTACACCTCCGAACTTTGCACAGTCCAGAAATTCGGGCGCCTGCCTAATCACGGTATGCTTTTAATCATGTGGGTGCGATCATGCTTAGATGATTACACCGAACTGCATTACTGGTTCTCGCGCAAAGAAGGTACGTTCAGCCCAACGCCGGCATACAAGAAGCGGTTCCCCGTCTCGGCAGCTGATTGTTGGAAATATATAGTTGCCGCCTTTTTTTCTCTCACTCTCTCACCCACGGGTCGATAAGCCATGGGCAATATCATTTTCATCATTCCATGTCTGTTGTACGTATTAAAAAACATCCGGTTTTATTCCAAGCTACATTTGCATTACCTAATCCTGATATCTTAGGTATGCGGAATAGTAAAATTTGGATCCAATTCGGTTGTAAGAAGCTACGCAAAGTTGACCGTAAGCATACCGGTACTTCTACAGTACTACCGTTATTGACACTACGAGCCGAAACGACGACTGCATGTCACTCGATGCTTATGAATCACACTATTCAACTGTTTACCTTACTGTAATCGACGGAATTGAGATCATGGATAAACTCTATTAGTCTTCAGAAGTATCAGTACCACTGACGGTTTGTGGGCCGATTATATTATAAGAGTACGCTTCATTCATTCGTTATACCCCGCTTAACACTCCTTTTACTGATGCATGTTTTCTAAGTTGTGGCTCTGGTAAACCAATTCTTGCTAATACTCAATGCGGGGAGGATTAACTAGGTTCGTTCGGAAATGGCTACAATTTTAGTAGTGCCTTGCGCAATATATTTATTGGTGTGTGTAAGTACGATGGCTTTTCTTAATTCACCTTGCTCACTAACTAACGGATGTTAAGATGTTGCAAGGAATGACGAAACACACAATTGAATAATAGATTCATATTGAAACAAACATGAAAATTTTCGACTGACACTCGTCAGGGGTAATTGTCAGTAACTGGTAGAGAATAGGAAAGAACATTGTATATCAACAATCAATAATGTTCTTTCCAATTCTCTACTATAGTGGCTGGCGATTTGGGTTTATTCCAATATGAATATACTATCCCATTGTATATTGAAGTTGAGTACCTCCAAGAAGCTCTTTAAATGATGAACTTTACTATGCTGTCTAGAAAAGTGTTCAATGTTTTTTAATCCTCACGCGTAACTGTTTACATTCTGTATGATTCAACTGTCTAATTCCGATATTATCTAGCTTCCCTCGCGGCTCGGCAGCTATACAAAAATCTTGCCAGGCGAGTTGGCGTTGAAATATAATGACAACCGGAGCACATTCGGTGATCTGATCTTAAATTCACGGGGACCTTGATAAAGCATATCGGACAGCAAGCTAGTTTGGATATCATAATGTTAAATATAGTTCATACAAGCAAGGTCACGGTGACGTACTTTATACGTATAGTTAAGGAAACGGCCAAGCTACAGAACTTACTGAGCTTGACGATACGCAGCTGTGCGATAACATACTTGCAAGCTGCAATCACCACGCAGCATACAATTCGCCTGCGCCAATCACTGCTGAATGAGCAAATCACGGAGTTGACTGAAATACTTGAATGCGCGGAAATGTTTACGATTACGATTCGAGAATGACATCAAACGAAATGGCTAAATTGTGTGACGGACACAATAACATTGTAGCTTCGTGTAGCTTCGTAATGCCGCCCCATTGTAGCAGAGGCGTGTCCGGTGTCCACTAGGTATCCCGTCTTGCTACTAATCATATATCCTAACACCACAAGTGTCTTAATATTGCAACTAAAGCTGGCGTTTCTTTTACTCAACGAAAACACGACAGATGCTGTTATAGTGTGAACATGAACAAGTCGATCAAGTTATTCGTTCAATGCTGGTTTACGTACAGAACACTACGAAGACAGAGGAAGGTAGCATATCGAGAGACGTAACATTCGTAGCGCATGTGTAATGCATTGTGCAATGTGCATGTGCTGTGCAATTGTACATTGAGCAAATTGCATATATTAAAGCACTCGTATGACAATTTCATGTGACCTCATCGCATGTTAATTACAAGAGAACACTGTAAGAACCAGATTAAACCACTCGCGCCTGGTGAGTTCGTGAATTCCACAACAGACCAGTGGTTTCCAGTAGGTAGGCGTACCAGGTGCGGCCTCCCGGTAGCAACAACACCAAAGTGACGTGACTTACAGTGACGTGACTTACTGCATAAGCTGTGAATCATGCTTAGGGCCTGCTTATGCCTCTGGATATCATAAGTTTTTTTATACCGTCACTGACTTACTGTACCCAAGTTGCAAGATGCGCGTTGCGCACATACTGCATTGCCGTAACAGTTCAATATGAATATACATCATTCAATTGTATACAATCGTTTCTGTGCAAGATTCTCTTCAAATGTTGGAAACTGTAAACCAGTGCTCTTCAACCGGGGTTGTCGTACACCTTAGGGTGTACCAGAATTTGCGAAGGGTGTACCAATCGCATGGGGTGTACAGGGGTGTACCAGATCCGAATTACAATGAGCCGATGGCTAGCTATCACAAAGACAGCAGGTTAATGGGTCAGTACAGGTTGACGCACAGGTAAATGAACAATATGGTACGATGTTATCTCAAGTGTAATACTGTACACCGGTTGATTCTGATGTCATAAGAAAATATTTCTCCTATTCATTTAGCCGTCGGCAATAGACCAATGGTTCCGTTTGGTGTTGGAAAGTATATGCAGTTAACAAACATGTGTTCAGCTAGTCATTTGTCTTTTAGTGATTTTTTGAGGAAACCGNCGCGATANCTCAGACTTCTTGAATCAGTACTTCCTACCCGACGTTAATACATACCGCAATGCACATAAATGAAGTGACGAAGCCGGCCAGGATCGAAACAGCTTCCATGTTGAAATCGAAACCCTTTTNTTTTAAAATGCCGATTTTATGTCCAAGATTTCGCCATANATTTTCAATTTAGTATTTTGTTATTAGNGATGCAAATTAGCGACAATAGANTGTGNAGAGNGGCATACGATCTGAGGTTACTGACATCTCTTGCAGCCCNTGTGCTACTATCGACGGTGTGTGGTGTGGGGNAGGCCTGATACGCAGTAGGCTGGTGCGCCTGCTATCATCGCTGATCAGAATTACCGCTTCTGCAGCAGTAGCTTTACCTACTCTTCCCAATACTGTTACGTTTAGGTTGATTATCGTTCGTAATGTCATGCTGTTTTGGGGCTGACACGAAATGAATTCCAAATTTGCGTGGCGGGCGGCCTAACGGGCTGCGAATAGACTCTGTGACCAAATACTATTTTATTCAAATCCAAATTTTTTGACGGCAATAACTCCGCTTCTACTGGTTGGAATTGAACCAAATTTGAAGAACATCAATTTTATAGACAACCTAATACTTTCATGGGGTGAACAGAAAAATTTCACATTTTTCGTTATTTATTTTTATATTATAAATAGAAACTTTCTTCTTCCGTAGCCATGCGGCTACTGGTTGGAATTGAACCAAATTTGGTGTGTAGGCTTAAGTTCGGTAACCTAACAATTTTATCAAGTAGCCAGTACGATTTGAGGAAAAAAAGTCATTTTTGAAGACCCCTAATGAACAGGGGTGTACGAGTTTTGAGCAAACGTTAAATGGGTGTACCACGTCGAAAAAGGTTGAAGAGCACTGCTGTAAACCACACTCGCTCTAACCATGCCGTGGTATTGTGCCGATAGAGGGTTGCCATATTTTGGAATCGGGAAAAGCGGACACTTTTTCAAAATTTTCAGACTTACAATACTGGAGTAAAATCTGGAAAAATGATAAAGTTTCAAGGAAATTTTGGTCGGTTGATTAAAAAAATGAATAAAAGGTCAACTTTCGTGCGCAATTCTCGACATACAGATCTTCTTTCATATTTTCCGTTGATTGACTAAAAAAAGGTCGTCGCTTACTTACGTTCGCACCGCTAATTTCCTGTTTACCGTCATTTATGCCCATTTGCACTCGAATATGTCTATTATCTTACCTCTAAAAGCTATAAAGGAGGACGAATTGCCATTTAGGCGTACTCGGAGGACATTTTCAAAAACCTGAAAAAGGAGGACAAATCCTTCTAAAGGAGGACGTATGGTGATGGTGACCCTAGCCGATAGGCCAATGTTTATTTTACCAAAAACTATGCCTGGTTGATTATAACTAGAGGCCAGAAGTCAAATCAACTATATACCTTGCAAATTGTTACTGATAAGCTAAAGAGAGCAGCAAACGGTAAACATGTGATCTCCGACACTGCTAAATCGATCAAACGTTGGCGTCGATTGATGAGGACGCGTATAGGAATGCGCTCGATAGAGCGTGACCATTGCTATGAAAACCGCCGGTTTGCCTTGCCCCTACGGCCTACGCGTTCAATGACCCTTTAATGTAGGCTGTGTTAAGTACGTAAATTAGACCAATATTGATCCGAATAACAAGTGCACATAGTCCAATAAAGTCGATTGGTAAGACATTGGGATTTCGAACAGAAATTGTAACAATACACTGTGACATAGTGACCCCTACAAGCAACATAACGATCAATGGCTTGTCATTGTCTGGGTTCTGAGAATGTACAAGAGCATCGTGCCTGTTCTGCGACTTACATGACCTGAGTATTGGTTGTTTACATGTAATATTCCACCGATAAACCATACAGATTGTTTGTGCTAACACATTGCGTAATTCATTGCCTCGTTTTCATGGTGAACATCTGTTTATATAGGAGGGTACGGGATCCTATAGTCCAGGGGTGGGCAAACTACGGCCCGCGGGCCGCATGCGGCCCGCAACACCGTTCTGTGCGGCCCGCGAGAGTCTAAAGAAACTTTTTAAAAATATTGAGAAAATGCGTACTAAAAATCGAATTAATGCAGGGAGTTGATTAATTTTTCTTAGTATATTTCATCATTATAATTCTAAGACAGTAGTACTCAAACTGGTGGGCGCGCCCCCCTTGGGAGCGCAAAAGCATCTGAAGGGAAGCGCGAAAATGACCTCAACTGAAAAGAAATATCGCGCCCCGCGCGATTTACGTCCAATTCATAGTTATTGCTCGGTACTTGGTCTAAATTACATATTTAAAAATCTCTCATCCACAGTCGTAACCTTCCATGCCATCAAACTACCCGTTAGGTTTGCAAGCATCCTGGCTGCGGTTTGTGATATGATGATAAGGGGGCGCGAAATCTTTCACCGTCATNNGGGGGGGGGGTCTTAAAAAGTNTGAGAACCACTGATCTAAGGTAAATACTTAATATCACAGNAATGAGATTGACATAATTTGGATCACCAGTGGGGTTTCAGATTGGCAACTCCATTTTTAATTATTTCAATGGTGTGCTTATAAAAAACAATTCCGGCGTGTCTTGGGTAGATTCGTTGTCTGTATGCGTNGAATGGGGGTAGGGCCTATTCATACTTTATCTACTCATAGTAGAAGCGTGTTTGAAGCTAACATGGTTATGATTCTATNAGTATTTTGTGTCCTGGAACTGAACCAANAGTGNAATTNGTAAATCTAAGAACAGATCGCTGCTAACAGATTGAAGTTTCAATNCTGTTCAAAGAATCGGGCCAACCGACTTTCATCTCTATAGTTTTGACAAATTGGTTATTGAGGTCCGCCAGCCTACGAAATCNCGCCACTAAATGTTTCTGACGGGTGTACGATATCATCAAAGCAACGTCTGGCTTGTTTTAAATAAACACATCTCCATGTCATCACTATATAATCGAATACCAATATTGTGTTTGGGTTTATAATCCCAATTTGATATAGTGCGGCCCGCGCATGGATTCAGATGTTGAATGCGGCCCGCGAGCTCAAAAGTTTACCCACCCCTGCTATAGTCACTTCGCATAGAACCGCCGACAATTCGGGTCTCCGTGGTAGAATGGCGAGTGGCGAGGCCCAAACATTGAATTCATATTGTAATGCTATAAAGGGACGGTTATCAGTTAACGTATGTCCACAATAAGTATATTTTCCTCTCCATCCTTCGCCATCTCAAACGTGGATACTATATATTTTGACTTTTAACCACATGCCCTTGATACCCTTGATATCTCGCATATACAAAGCCGATTTCGCAATGTTTCATGCATGTTCTCTTTCTCTAAATAGTTTCGACGTAGAAGTATTCAGCGGCACAGTTTCATTTACAGGAGCAATCCAATTCAACAATCCAATGGTTCTGGTTTAGTATTGGATATTTTGACATTCATAGTCAAACAGTCATTTCACACCAGGTTGATATTGCTTATTGTGATTCCTAAGATGCCGACTTATAGAACGGGCCAATTTTGCTCCAAGCCTAGTCAGTGGTCTACTGGTCGATGGTATAACCAACGCATGTGGGGTATGTCATACCAACCCCTCAAATAAATTTGGTCATGCGATTGTTGATATGCAATGGTCTTTCGAATTCTCGACTAGTCGCTGACGATTTCCTCTGACGAGTGTCACTCGCAAATATCTGGTTTTCTTTGAATATGAATATGTTGTTCAATTTTGAAATGTACCTCCAAGAAGCTCTTCAAAGATACTGGTTAGCAATACTATACAGAAGTGGTTTTAAAACGCTGGTCCGCGCCAACTGCAAACATATTATATTCTTCATTGCAAAATGTAGGTTTGAATTCTGTCTCATTAATTGGAACTATAAAAAACATCAAATTTTAAACTGATTTATATATTTAGAACGTAATTTTGAAAGCTTTCTGGCGTGATATTTTTATTCGTGGTTGAAAATGAAACAATGTGGCGGATATCAATCTTATCGGCCTGGTGCGCTGCGGCCACAATTTAACATCACAAGTCTATAAAGGCGTTGAATTACACCATGTAACAAAACTTTGCAAAATTTTAAGTTGGCTAAAAATGTTTATGAATTGTGTTTTAGTATTCCGGTCTAATTATAAAAATATCAAAAGTTTTCCTGAAGTGTTCCAAATTTTGAGGAAATGTCAATTTCTCTAATTTTTTATTTTACTCATAATTGCTCGGTATTAATCACAATAATTCTTTATTGGAGGTAAGAAAACGCTAATGAAAAGGGTAATATGAACAAATACAGCCTACTCATGCATCAAGTACCAAATCAATACTTTGAAATCGTCAGAAAAGGTTAGGTTTGCGTGACTTGCGTCTGTGAAATGAGAAATCTTGGCTTATTATGGACCAAAATTAACACCATGCAACAAAATTTTGCAAAATTTTGTTTGTAAAATTTTTTTTATGTATTGTGTTTTGCTATTCCAAACCAATCACTAAAATGCAAAAATTTCTCTTGAAGTGTCCCTAGTCTTTGAGAAATGTCACTTTTTGTGATTTCTCGTTTTACCTAAAATTGCCCAGTAATAATACGCAAAATTCCTTACTGGACATACAAATACACGAACAAAACGAAGGTATATGCACAAATAGTGGCTAACATATAGATTATAGAAGGATGGAAACACTTCAGAAATTTTGCGACGTGGTGTTGCTTGCATGATTTGGGTCTATTACTGAGAAATCTGCTGGTATTATGGAATACCGTGAAAATCATTCATGCCCTTTTCTCGACGAAGGACATCGTTCCCTAGTTTCAACCTTGGAGTCAGAATTTCCGCATTTAATTTTGTTAGTCCCGACTATATCATCAAGTTTGTATTGGTCACGAATGTGTGGTTTTAGATTTATATCTATATGGCAGGGTTACCATATTTAGGAAATCTGAAAAGAGGACATTTTTTCAGAATTTTCAGACTTACAAAACCGGAGGAGAATTCTTCAAAATATGGGAAATTTTTCTCAGTTTGTGGACGGTTGACTAAAAAAAAAAGCTCAACTTCCCACTCAGCTCCCGGGGCGTCACTTAGGTGCTGATTTACGGCATCTCAGTCGAATTTTGCTGTAAATATGACCAAAATTCTCAAAAAGGAGGACAAAATCTCAAAAGAGAGGACAAAAGGGCGTCCTCCGAGGACACTTTCAAAAAAGTAAAAAAAGAGGACAAATCCTCTTAAAAGAGGACGTATGGTAACCCTACTGGGAGATGTTGAAGTCGTCATCGGACTCATTTTCTGTATCATTAAGTCCTGTCGAGTCTTCTGGAGCTTTTTTTGCCTGATAGTTTGGGCAGTGAAAACTTTCTGCAATACGAAACAGGTGCTGAAGAGTAGATGGCATAGAACGATATGCAATCTCAAGTCATTTTTTAGTTATTCTGAACCTTGGAATGTCACCCATACAGAAATAACAGTCATTTATAAGGTTTCGAATTTCCCTTCAGCTTCTTTAATAACAAATGACATTGAATGCCGATTTCCCCTTAGCCATCCATGCATATTTCATCCACATGTTTCGCAGAATACATGAAATGCCCAGTTTTTATCTTTGTCCCCAACCTTCATGCCAAAGTAAAGTTAATACGTATAAAAACCTTACTTATATCTATATTTTCTGCTTAACTTGTTTCAAACTAATACAGACCACAGATATATCAAAATCAGCCAGCAGGCAGATTACATTTGTGATGTTGACATTAATGATGACATTATACTCACTACATCCACAATCAGATCCACAATCAGAAAAAAAACGAAAAGGAATTTGAGATTGCTTGCTGTAGCCAATACTGACTAACTGAGACCGAGAAGATGATCGTTGCTAACAAACAACTATTATGAATTGAATGATGGGTCAATGTGACGTCACAGCTTCTAGAAATTTGAAAAACTAAATTTTTTTACATGGTGTTATGGATTTGAATTATCGCATTCTATAAAGTTCGTGGTTTATGCTAGAAATGCGACAGGTCTCTAGCGAAATGTACTCAGTCGCATACGTGTTCTCGGCTACTAACAATTCTTGGTTTTGTTGTAATTTTAGGCCCCTCTCAAGATGAAACAGTTAATTATCGATAAATATAATACCACAAATTGCTGGAAATTTGTTAATGCGATAGTATTTTGATTGATGTCGCTGTTTGGGATACCCAAGTATTTGAAGAGCTTCTTGGAGGTACAGAACTTCAATATGCAATTGAATAATATATTCATATTGAAGTGAATGACGTCCTATTCGGTGACACGATTGTTGATATACAATGTTATCTGCAATTCTCAACTAGTTGCTGACCCCCTAAATAGTGTCAGCCGATAATATTCTGGTTTATTTCGAAATGAATACATTATCTAATTTTCTTATCTGTTACTAAACATTTTCGAAATAAATTCAATGTAAGGCTCATGGAATTCTACACTATATTTGTGAGAGAATACTTTACACATTTCTATATTTAATCCCCAGAGATATCGGTAATTTGGATGCATAGCCGTCACAGTCACACTTCCGCTTCGAACGCGTTTCGCAATCCACATTTATCACATCTGTACGCCAATCTCCATCAATATTGAAGCCTGATATCGAAAAAGAGCCGCGGAATAGTCGCGAAAGATCGATCCGTAACCGATGAAATTCGTAGACTGGACTACGATGGAAAATTTTGCGTTGTATCCCATGAGGAGTTTCTGAATTTCGATTACGCTGCGTCGGCCGCTGGAAAGAGCTGATATTGAAAGATCATGAGTCTTGGTCTCGATGTTGGCGGTTATTCCCGATTAATCAACGTATACCTAGCCTATCTAACAGCTGATAAGGGATTGGGATTTCCATTGTGAAGAAAATGACGTAATGTTCTCCCAGAAAGTCATACGAGGGCAATAAATGGAATCAACATCTTTCGTAAATCATTGAGACACGACATTGTTAGGAGAGGGCAGTGTATGTTTGGAAAAAGAAATTTTCATATTCCATATCGCCGCACTGATTCCATGCAATACTTACAATTTTTCATACCATAGCAACATTCTTCCATAACATATTTGATACATTTCGCGTTCCAATACTAAAAATCTGTTTTCTATGTATGGAAATTCTCCGAAGTTAACATTCTAATTATTTTGGATGAAATTATCGTTTCATCATCGTGTCAAAACTTTGTTCTCTTCATAAATATCTTGACGATGGATGATGAGTCTGAGTTGAAATTTGAACCGGTATCTATCAGTGAACGATTTCGCAATCGATTTGACCAATAAAACTAGGATATTTGTCATGGTTCGGGCAAGACTGACAATGTATATTAAAGTATGGAAAAAAGTTCATACCACCCTTGAACATTTGTATATTCCATACCGAAATTTCGTTCCATACCATACCATACTATGCCATGATTGTCATTGCGCTGCAATATGTCATCCTCTACTAGGGCGGGACTTCTAGTGTTAATGTATTCAAGTCACTACAAAAACTACAACACCAGGTCCTTCGTATCATACCCAGGGCCCCAACGGGGGCTAGGATATGTGTCCAAAATAGCCGGTGCCCGAAAAATAAAAGATATGCGTAAACTAGAAATTGCCAAGTTTATGTATCAGTTCCATTGCGGTCACTGACCCGAAAATTCCAATGACTTCTTGACCTCGGAATCAAAAGCGCACAAGTACAACACACGCGCGTCCGCGTCACCCAACTATCATATGAGCTACAGGGTAAATCATCGCTCTGAGTGTCTGATTTCAAAGACTACTCCAAGCCATCGCAATCTTGTGATGTTTTGAAATGATGAAATTCTTAATAAAACTGATACTGATTATGCGGTCACGGATTTGAGGTGATCGATGATGCTGTTAAGTCATTTTGATCAACGAGACACGGTGAACTTCGACTACGGTGCAGCCTGAAATTCTCTCAGTATCATTCCAGCTTCCAACGATTCCCATGAGAAGGATTCAATTTAACGTTACACAGCGTGATTAGATATACAGTTCAATAATTTGAGATGAGTCGTCTTTTGTTACTTGGTAGATTATATGCCAGTAGTGACTGACTGTTACTTTTACGTGGGCAGAAATTCCTGGCGGGATATAAAGTGTGATAAGCTACTTGATAGTCATTCACAAGAAATGTCATGTTGTACATTTTATGAGGAAACATATTCCTGATTTTAGAATGAGTCACCCGCCCACTGCGTACTGCATGCCTTCCCAATAACACGAATTAGCTTGAAATTATAGTCTCCGCAAGTTTCAAAACAAACCTCTTCACGCAAATTGACGAATCCATCACAACTTCAGTATGTTTTTGACTGTCTCACCGATCTGTGCAGTGCATGTGCAATTGTGCAATGTGCGTTGCTCTATCTTGTGGCAACTCGTGATTGATGATGATGAGCCTAGACTTAGGAGTAAAAAAATTCATGACTCCTGTTGCGATATATTAGTAGCATTGTGCATTGTGTGTCTTGAGCGGATGAAAATAATGGAACCTCTTGTTATTATGGTTAGTCAGTAATATAAGTCATATGTTACCAGGTGTCTGTGCCAAATTTCATGTGCATACCTCAGTGGGGAGTAAATGTTTGATCTATATGAGCAGGCCATGATTATTCATTGGAATGAAGCTGTCCAGAGACGCAACTCGGGAGAAACGAATCTTGTAATTAGTCATCTGTCCGTTTGGAAACCATTCGCATCTTGACCTTGACACCCAGTCCCCCTAGGGTCGGGTAGAATCCTGATTCGGAGCCGAGAATTATATCAGATCTATAAAGTAGAGCATTATAGCTTACGTTCGAAGAAGACCAATCGATACAAATTGATACCTTTTCGCCATTTCAAATATTGATCACGATACACTTAATGCAAAAATAGGCATTATTCGGCGAGGATACCGATGTAGCTTTTATGATAATGCTGATTGTTTGTCGCCAATTTACAAAAATATCGTTGCATCAACAATCAACATACTTGTCGCCTCATGGTATATTACGTTAAGATTATGATCCACAAAACATGCATTTCGGAATAACAATCTTCCGAGAATGCTATGCAATTCCTTTGGTGTTATACTTTGATCTCTTCGTAAAATCACTTGGATCAACATTCAATCTCCTCGTCCTGATTCAGAAAAGAAGATGCTTAAAAGGATCTAAAACCATGAACGCAGCACCGACATCAGTATGACACAACACAAGATCAAATTTTCACCAACAGCACTCAGCAGACGCAGCAATAACTTTGCAATAACACCATGTAACAAAAATTTAGTTAAGCCCATTTTTTGATATTTCCTATACCATATTCCTTAGAAAAATATGTTTCTGGCATTTATTTGCCTGAAGTGTCGTTTAAAAACGTCATTTCAAACTTTTTACTTCCCGCAACATGTTTTCAAGCTCCTTTATTGAAATTCCCACTAACTGTGACGTCACATTTACCCATCATTCAACTCATTATACTTGGATGCTAGTAACAATCATCTTCTCAGTCTCAGTTAGTCAGTATTGGCTGCAGCAAGCAATCTCAAATTCCTTTGCGTTTTGTTCTGTTACTGCACTGATTGTGAATCTCTAGTGAGCATTTATGTCAATATCGCAAATGTAATCTGTCTGCTGGCTGATTTTGATATATCTGTGGTCTGTATATCAGTTTGAAACAAGTTAAGTACAAAATATAGATATATGTAAGGTTATTTATATTTATTAACTTTACTTTGGCATGAAGATTGGAGACAAAGATAAAAACTGGGCATTTCATGTAATCTGTGAAACATGCGGATGAAACATGGATGGATGGCCAAGGCGAGATCGGCATTCAACGTCATTTGTTATTAAAGAAGCTGAAGGGAAATTCAAAAC
>ATSW01000471.1:0-15985 GCA_000444245.1 Botryllus schlosseri
TAAGGGAGTTTGCGCACACGCGGATATCTGACCCTACACTTGCCTTTGTTGGTTTAATGCTGCTTGTAGACTGGAAACGTTACGTAATTTGAATTGGGTGTACTGTACAGTACACTGTACTGTACTTGCATATATAATTCATTCAAATCGGCGTTATTCACGTCTATAATAAACATACCCAAACCTTATTCTTCTCGCATTTTTCTCCAAACCTGTGTTGAAGCTCCATTTGAATCTTATATATATTTACCTTCAAATTGAAAGTAGTGTGACTGCATATTGCGCACATTGAAGCGCATAAACAATTTAGCCTACATATCGCATAAGGATTGTTTGTAGACACTGAACACTAGATAGTGATTTCCACTTCTCCTGAATGAATCTCACAATATGATAGATATGTGCCACGAGACAGGGTGGGTTCACTCGGCTGCTTCACCCCTGGCCTACACCCTATTGTGAAAGGAAATTGCAGATATTTTGTTTGTTTTTGCTCTTGTGACGGGCTCTTTTGTGAAATTCAATATATCTTGTCAAATAGACTTTCAAGTAGCTACATTATAGTTGCTCTATCTTCGGGATCTCGTGCTTTTAGGTCAATATGTATGTTATGGATTCGGTGTTTAAGAGGTGAGCGCAGTATTAGTCCTACGATGACGTATTAAGATATCGGTCGTAGGAAAACTTCCGTTAGTGAACTGCTGTGTGGGCGGGAGACTTATCGAACGTTTTATACCTCATCTATACAGTGAAGCCAAATATATCGTTCCGGCATTTTGCGCCGTATGATGTGTTGATTTTATATATGTCATCAAATACAACGGTAAAAATGACGGGATTTCCCGGTATTTTTCAATATTTCCTTTACCCCCGAGATACCGTTAATGACCTTAGGGTCTCGCTAACTTATGAGGAATGGTAATGGAGAATAGTCTTCGGTGACTTTAGAAGGGTACGTTTAGTATACAGGCTTCTATTACGAGTAAGAAGAAACCAGTTGGCTTTACGAAATTGATATTGAGCGGCGGCTACGTCATGGGAAAAGTGCGGCAGCATGACCAAATAAGCGCAAACGACCTACCAAGAAGCCTAACGCTGACCTGGCATCGGATGCACCAAATCACAATATCAGTCACAGTGACCACCGCCAGAGTACATCGATTATGTTGAATCTGATATCATCTGAGCATTTAGCCACAAGGGACTGAAATTAATCGCCTGATTCCATTATTTCGTCACATCCAATATATATCGGCGAGGAAGTAGGTCGCAACAATGGTAGCGGAATTATTATGGGGTCACTTGCATACTAATGATATCTTAGTCTCGTGGGAGACCCTGGTTTATTTCGCCAGAGCGTATAATACTTCCCTTGGTTCTGCAGAGTAATCTATTTCCCGGTAAAAGAATCAGTTCCGCCGCTACTGAATCAGCATATTTGACGGGTGCGTTTACTGCTTTAGCGCAATGTGATTACCTTTTCGTCTCGCGTTACAACTTCATTTTTGTTTTGGGTCAAAGCGGGGCTTGTTAGGGTCGACAGTCGCGCGTTGAGTCCATTATCGACGTCAACCCATAAGTGAAATCGCCGTTTCTCGTATAAGGGTGTCTTCAGCCCACACGATTTGAACGCCAACGGAAAACCGTATCGCGATACGCGATTACATGTAGATGGCGGTGTCTTTGATGAATATTTTATCGTACCCCTGTAAATTATCGCGTCGCACACCTCTCGTCAAATTGTGTGTTAGTGTCAAAAGAACGGGATAATAATGATTGGTTATTTACGGATGAAAGGAGTTGGTCTGCTTAGTACCCGTCGAACAAGCTGTAACTACATGTGTAATTTGAGGATTTATCGTGTGAGTGTTATGGCCCACAGCGAACTAAAAAGGCTTCTATGCCAACTGAGGAACTGAGCTTAGGCCCCACAGCGAACTAAAAAGGTTTCAATGCCAACTGAGGAACTCGGCTTTGTATTTCAATGTGAACTGGCTCGGGCTCATTAGAGTATGTTTCAAATGTGTAGTCGGGAAGGAGTCTGTAGGAACAGGTGTGAAATTGCTTCATTGAATTCATTTAGCGATTGTCCTTATCTCGAAAAACGACTATCACTCGAAGTTTGTTGACCTTATTTGTTTGTCTGATATTCGATACATATTTATCGTTGCGCCGAACGTACTGGTCCAGCAAGGCGAGCAAACATACTCTTGCGAAAATAGGAGTGTTTTCATGGAGACTTCTACGAAATTTAACGATTAAGATTCATTTCCCGTCAGGATACTGAAATGTACGCATCCATGACTAACACGGTCGCGGTCAAGGTTATTTGAAGAAATTTCGCAACGTACTGATATGATTAAACGCAATGCCATTTTCCTGAAGATTCTATCATCTACCGAAGCGATTACCCACCTATAGTATGACGTAATGTTGTTGGTAAACACAAAATGAATCCGATTATGCCCATGATATGTTCGAAGAAATTTACCGTCTGCGGGGGACTTACATCCACTGGGCTGTATGACATCATAATGTAAATTTCCAATCGATCATCGGAAGCAAATAGATTTAGGTATGACTCCGGATTAGTAACGGGAGGCTTTGAGGCAAATGTTCTATAACGGTTCGTTAACTTTCCCGATTTTTTTTTCACGTATGCGAGATGGGTGTCTTGTAAAAGTAGCCGTGTCAGTAATTTGGGAACCGTTATAAAACCAGGAAATCTGAATCCTCCCAACGGAAATGCAACCAGGATTGACCGTTTGACTGTTATGGCTTCTATAGTTTTAAAGTTCAAAGCTTACGTACGGTCAACTTTGATGCTCGTTGCTCTTATTTATTATCATGATGACTCTGGTGTGGAGATTTGAAATAAGTGTATAATGATATAATAGTCACAAAAAAGTAACCGATCGTTGCTAGACGCCGTATATATAAATGATTCTAAAATCAGCCGACTTTTTGAACCCTCGGAGATACCGCATTGATATTGAACACTGAGCTTGGGCACTGAGCAGCTCTCTGTGTTTTTATTTCTGCAAAGTTCAATCTTTTGATCTCGCGCCGTACGTGACTCAACCCGGTGTACGCTGGGACACCGAAGGCAATGTCCCATCCCGGCGATATGTTATTTGTCATGTTTCATGGGAATTATAGAGTAGATCGTGTTTGTAGAAGGATTTTCAGTTGTTCCGGGGAACGGACGGTTAAATGTTACTGGCCCACGCCTGTTTAATCGAGTATTACGAACATAATGAAAACGGGATGGTCAGTAACGCGGTGAACATATAGCTCCGACGACAAGTCCCGATGGTGTCTTTGATCGATATTTACGAACACGTATTATGTCACCGGCAAATACTGGAGGGTCCCGACGACGCGGACACGCAGTGAAAATCCGGAATGCGAACCCACGCAACCTCGTGCATTGTCAAGATATAATTCAACCAAAATTGCGACCACGTGCAGCCGCAATGCTTTAGATGAGATGTGTTGAGTTTGTTTTGTAAACCATGAAATTTACGTCAATAGATCTCAAAATACTAGGAATGACAGTTACACGGATTATAGGTAAATTCTCCATTGTCGCTGCTAGCGGAAGTTTAGAATGTACTCATTGTTGTTAAAAAGTGCTATAAATGCTACAGGTTGGTGGTCTCTGTGCATAGTGTGCAATCAAAATTTGATTGCATTAGCATTATCAGGATGATCAATCACGCCTCTATCCCCTGTGTTGCTTGTAACTGTAAATAACCAGAGTCTTGTCGTCAACAGTGACTTGTAGTTTCATATTCTTTCTGACGATAGTGAATCGACCATCGCGTTTACTGTACTTCCACTGCGATGCAAAGTTTAACTTGATGACACACTGAGTTTTTATGGGCGCTGTTGGTACACTTATGTACGCTTGCGTCGTGTCCTTCCGCCATACACAATGTTGACTTAAGCCGCTTGCCCACAGTTTCCCACGTTATGCGCGGAGCGTAAAATTGGTGCTAGATACCCTATTCAATCCGGGCTACCGAAGGAATAAATTTAGACGCCGAGGATAAATTCTAGCTCGCGTATGGTCGGGAGTAGGTGGGATTAAACGGTACTGAAGTGCTTGCAGGCGCCGCGACGATGCGTTCGTGTCGTGGGATAAGCTTGGAAAAAGGTTTTGCTTATCTAATGAACCTCGGTGTAGAATAGTTGGGGAGAGCAAATGGGATTCCGGCCGGCGATAAAATTGAGTGGTGTTACACGGGTGAATTATTTTAACCGTCGCTTTCCACCTGCTTAATTCGCGAGATTGAGCGACACTGTTTCATCTCCTGGCACCTTAATCTGCCATCTGTCTCCGCGTTTTGTTGTCATTCATTTCGGAAAACTAAGCGCGTAATATTTTCAGTGGGAACGTAGACCTTTCACCGCAGTAAACCCGACCTTGTTCGTATGGTTCACTGGTCATTCTTTGAAATATCGCATAAGCGATTCCATATGTCGGCTATACACAACCTAACACTTTCATGGGATGGACAGAAAATTTTCAAAGTTTTGCTACTTATTTTTATATAATAAATAATATATTCATATTGAAATGAACCCGAATATTTTCGGCTGACACTCGTCAGGGGTAATCGTCAGCAACTAGTAGAGAATTGGAAAGAGCATTGTATATCAACAATCGTATCACAAAATATGACGATTGTTCATATACAATGCTCTTTCCAATTCTCTACTAGTCGCTGACGATTACCCCTGACGAGTGTCAGCCGAAAGTATTCGGGATCATTTCAATATGAAAATACTATTCAATTGTATATTGAAGTCCTGTGCCTCCAAGAAGCTATTCAAATATAATAAATAAAACTTTCTTCTCCTGTAGCAATGCGGCTACTGGTTGGAATTGAACCAAATTTGGTGTGTAGGCTTAAATTAGGTAACCTAACAATTTGATAAAGTAGCCAGTGCGATTTGAGAAAAAAAGTCATTTTTGAAGAGCCCTAATGTATATCTGTTCCATCGAAATTTACTCTTTCCAAGGACGATAGATGATGAGCCTTGAATATTTACTTGGGAATTCAAAGCTTGCAAGCTTGAGTTAGCGGCAAAACTTGATATCTTGGAACTCCTTAATGACAGATGGCAAAATAGGATATGATAAAAGAGTGGGAATATGGGCAATCTGGTGCATTTGTGGTGATGAGTCTTTTATCGTGGACAATCCGAGCGCGAATAAGTTTTCTCCCTGTAACTGCTTCAACTCGTCGGCGGGTATGCAGACTACTTTACGATCATATGTGCATCGGCTGCAGCATGTCGATTCTGACAGTTAGCCGTAATTAGCGTCTGTTCGTATTGTGTGGTTTGTCTGTCAAAATTCGCGCCCGGTTGATAACGATCCGACGTGCTGACACGTAGTGGTGTCGAAAATCACGGGCAGGCGTGTTTTAGTTTCCTGCGCCAAAATCGCCGTGTCAATCTTCGTCCCCACTGATTCTCAAGGGTTGTTGATAAAATAACGGCGTAGCGTCTGTAGTCTCTGCGCACTGCACATCTGACACTGACGCACTGTACAGTTTCAGTGTACTTGGACTGACGGATTCTTCATTTGAGTTACACAGCGCGTGTGAATGTTCCCATGTACTGCTGGAGGAACCTTTCCGTAACACTTCCCCCGTGCAAATATTCCTAACAATACCGTTTTGTGAAAGAACAATATCTGACATGACTCAACATTAGACAACTTCATTTCACGCGAACGTAATGCGAATATTTTCCTCTCGATAAAAATTACAGGTAACAAATTGGTCTGCGCTCGGTGAAGTATTTGGTAGGTCAAGTATTAGGTAATTTGTTCATTACCAATGACCATTTGACCAGAGTCACGAAGAAGCAGTTTGCCCATCTTTCTCTAAAACCCACAGTATTCATGTGTTTATGGTCTTCGGGCCCGTTGGGTGGGTAAAATTTGAAAGATCATAGCTGTTTTTAATAATGCGGTTTGCAAAAGGTTCAGAATCGGATCCCATTGCACGGAATGTGCGAACACAGAGGTATTAGCGTCGTGTACAAAGCTCCCGAACAGGAGCTTACACGATACACACATTCGCCGCCTATCGGTGTAATGTTACCCGGCCTGTGAATGTCTTCAGGGAGATATCCTTTTGTGTCGCTTGGCGTCGGATCTGTGCCTTATCACGCTAAACTCGTTTGGAGCAAGCGTCTGTCTCGCGCACAATGCCAGGGTAGAGATGCCTTGCATTCTTCGCAATATCTATATTGACCTGGGACATCACTGGATAATGTTGTCAATACTAGCTGCGCCACACTCGATCCGGCTGCTGAACTACAATGGATTACGTCATCCGTGACCCCTTTTTCCGAGCTCTATTCCCATGAAATCGCGATTACACTTTTTGCCGCGCATAGTGACAGTGGCCATGCGAAAGTAGCTATAAATAACATTCGGCATTGTTCTAAAACCGCGATGTGATCTGAAATAACTTTCAGCGCTTTGAAAATAAACATTCACCGACTATAACATCCATTTCCGATTCCTACATAATAGAATTCTATGGTTTTTCCGTTGATTCCGTAAATATCGTTGCGCTTCGATATCCAACGCGATATCGTATCGATAGCAATTTGTTAACTTGAGATCGCCTGCGCAAGAAACAGTGAACCAGTTCAACGAGGTAAACCACTACAGAATACGAGATTTGATCATGCCCTTGGTGACGGTATTGTCCAGCAAATATGAAGTCATCGTTGGTTCTCAAGTAGAAGTAGAAGTAACGCAAAGTTCTACTCAGGTAGAAGTGGCGAGTTCCAAATGAATAAAGAAGTTAGTATTCTTGGGCCAGTTTTGCCTAGAAACATGAAAACTGTAAATTATAAGTAGCATTAGCCTAGTAGCTTAAAATTGTAACTATAACTTGAGTAAGTATTGCAATTAGGTATGCTTAATCTCTCATACTTGCCCAGGCACCTTGTTGATTTGTTCTGTCTCTTCCAAAAGCCCCGGATGTGGAAAATTGCTAGTGCCGTACAAACTTGAGTGCCTTCAAATTTATGCTTCTTGATATGGAATTAGTGTCATATATGCGGGTTGTGGCCGCGTTACGCTTACACGTAAACTTTCGTTGTCGGCGGCGTATTTACGAAACGCTGAGAGCATGTGATTTTAATTACCAGTCACGGAATGCCGCCGGATGTGCGATTCAAGTGCTATTTTCTTTGATAATTGACATTTTTCTGTGAAATTAGAAAAATTTCAGTGTTGACAGACGAAGCACGACGGCCTTTCTTTTGGCCAGCGCGCCGTTGCGAAGTCCCGCGCTCTCGCGTGAAGTGGCTCCTGTGAAAACATTGTTTTGCTTCAACAAGGGCCTTTCATGTTAGCTCCCGGCCTGTACAAACGGAATTGGTCGCAGGGTATAACCCGGAGGCGCATTGTGCATAATATGACATCTATGCTAAGAATGCCGCTGTCGCGATGGGTGGTGAATGCGAATCCAACGGGCAGTCGTTTGTTAGGTGGGTGGCGATGTGTCTGGACCAGCGAGCTTAATATATTTTATTGGGTATCTGTTTGCATTTTGATTATATACCAGGTAGTCGGTCAACATTGGAAACAGTTCTTGTTACTCGCTTCGTAAGCGAAAATATATTGCGCGATTGCTTACTGTCACACACACACACTCGATCGCGTACGAAAGACGCCTACTACTCATTGTTAGATATTGTAATAAACTGGCCAAGTGGTCAGTCGAAAAGCTTTTAGTGAATGAAGTAACAATTTGAAGAGAGTGTTTCATGTAATAAACTGATTGATATATCAATTTTCAAGATAATGATTTGTTATTTCGACATACAATCTTGCGATTTAGCATATTTCAATTGTATGGGCAATATATATGCTCACTGCTTAACCAGTCTATAAAATATGTCCAAAAGCTTGTCACAATTCGCATTCTAATCCGTTCATTTCGGCTGCACGGGTCATATCTGTTGACAACTGTTACGAAATAATGCGAACATTTCCTGCCTCCGAAGTCGAGCCCCTTGAGAACGTTTGAGGAAATCTCTGCATCTACTACTGGCCCACTTATCAGCACAATGGTCTCGACAGCAAATATTTGCTGATGGCTAGTATTGTGAACCTGACAGGCAATAGACGAGAGCAAACGAGTCGACAAGGTGGATGTTGTCAAGTCTGCTATTGGACTAATCAATCATTCATGCTTGAGTGGTCGTGTATTCCCAAGCTACGATAGGCTGTTCGCTTCGTCGCATCTACGGAAAGCTGATAAGTCGACTATTCCCACTTTGCCACTCGGTATATGGACCACTCAATCCATCCGGTGCTGTGTCAGTGTGCTTCCGTTGGCGCCAGAACTAACAACTCCGACGCCGAAAGAAAGCTTGTTTGTGCTTGAACGCATTCACCAGTACCATCAACAATACTATCCGGCCAATAAGACGCATATTATGGTCGTTTTGTGGCGAAACTTGAAGTGACACTTGCCAATGCGCCGCTGATTTCTCGATGGGCCTGTTATTTTGAATTGAGTATACCGTATGTTTGAATACTGTCAAAAATAGGCTGTGCGGTTCCGGCCGAGTGCTTGTTTTTGACGATGATCTGACAGATACTGATTATATTTCTGATTAAATCCAATTTTCTGTAGTTGGATTTCGGAGACGGTTGCTATACATTCGAAATTTTTCAATACTGTCCTGTTTTCTTGTGTTGCCCAATGTCGTGTTCTAACAAGCTCCAAGTCTAACTCTAAAGAAATAGAAACAGGCAAACCATTCAGTTCAGCAGACCGAGGAAATCGTTCTTCGCGCTGACTGTTCGTCACGATTTGATTATGTCGTCATAAGTTTGGCAATCGCGCAATTTCTTAGTCGTCATATTAGCACAAGGTGTGCTTTATTCTGTTGTGTAATAATCCGTGCATCTTCCTTACGTGAGTCATGCACAGAGCATAGCTTCCACACGGGTCAATTCGCCGGTTTCTGTTTCTATACGCACGGAAGGCCAGCGGCAACAGGTCACCTCGCATTTTAGTTTCTTGTCCATCGGTTCATTGGTGCGTTGGCTATTACCAAACAGATTGGGCTGAGATGTGATAAATTGAGTCTGCTTCGGTTTACCGTGTTTCCACCAGCCATCATGCGACAGTCCTTAGTCATTAATGTACTGTCGTATGGCCTTACTGACTAGGGTTACCATACGCCCTCTTTTTAGACTTTTTTGAAAGTGTCCTCGGAGGACGCCCGAATGTCCTCTTTTTAAAAATTTTGCCCTCTTTTTCGATAATTTTGGTTAACTAGGGTAAAATTCGACTGAGATACAGTACATCAGCACTGTAGTAACGCTCCGACGTGCGAAAAATTTGCCATTTTTTTAAGGATTTTTCTCCGGAATTTCATATCTGAAAATTTTGAACAAGTGTGCTCTTCACAGATTTCCAAAATATGGTAACCCTACTTACAGACATAAGCGTTGACGGAGGCCATCGTTTTGCGTCGCGTATTGTTTGGATCAAATCAATGCGAAACATATTAGCCCGCTTGTCGTATACAGTTTCGCCTACGACGCGATGTTACTATACTTTCATTGGGATATTTCAAATGGTTATATTATCCTGCGGGGCCAGTCTTGTCGCTCTTGTGTGCTTGAAAAATGATACTTGGTAGATACCTTTGTTTACCGTAATCATTCTGTGTCGCTTATTACTGGTACAACGCCCTACCGGATTCCGCGACTTGTGAAGTGATATCGGTGTCCAATCGGCGTGATGACACGCATGTGCGCATCAATCATCGTTTACGGGCGACTTTGAAGGGTACGATGTCTAACTTGTTAAAGGATTTCTGTTTATATTAGAGGCACGGTTGTGGCGAAAAGGGTCGTTTGCCGCGGTATAATCTGAAACGAAAAATATGCGCAAATGCATGCCAGCGACTTGTTTGGCATCGGTTACGCTATCATTGTTTTACAAAACAAAGGTATAGGCATAGGTCACAGAGGTCGACGTTTTAAGCCGATACATCCACGCGATATATCTGTCGCAATCTCTACACTACCGCAGCAACACCCAAAATAGCGCCATTCTCATTCCTCAATGTTTGACACGTGAATTACTTCGTTCACGTTTAAGTTCAGAAACGCAACAATTACTTTTACACGGATGAATTATGTCTTCCTAAGTTTTTAGCTCTGTCTTTGCTTGCGGTGCGTCAGCTGATTGCAAGACACCAGACACACTGTACGCTGGTCAATATTTAAGCCCGCATCTAGCATCATCTGTGTGCGAACGACAAATGTACAGGGTACAGCTCGATTACACAGCACAGCAACGCACGTATTCATGAGTCGCCCGATTACATCATCAATATTAACTCTTACAGACTTATGCTGTTGATCGGGTTCTGCGGCTTTACTGGGCTTATTTAATGTACTTATTACGTATAAACCGCTCGAAGCTTTTATTCCATTGGCACAAACTGTGTTTAGTACAACCAATCAACCCTTCAGTACCATACGATCTTAACCCTTTGTGGACTAGCGTAACAAATTCGGTACATACCGAATTACATCATTTTATACCGACTTCACGCATACTTGACACGGCCACGACGGCCGTCGCAGNTAGTACACATTCCGAACTTCCCTTTAGCGCNTTTTAAAATAGAGTGTTTNGAGTGNAAGGTGGGTGTCCCGGACGTTGTTTATTGCATTGGCATGTCAAAGTGAAGTCAGTGGACCCACGTTCTTTNCTGCTTCGCGGTCGAANGATTTGGTGAGTATATNCGTTCATAAAAATATNTATAGGATTCTCTACACCAGAAATAACATAGCCAGAAGTGTTTTGAATCAATANTGTGTTATTTGACTTGGCAATNTCGAAAATGGGGAGTGATGCGAATTTGCATCATTAGCCTTTTGTTGGTAAACTCTGACAAAATTCCTACTACTGAAATATTTCCATATTGAATAGCTATTTACGTGGGGAAAGTGGGGAATAGATTCACCCACTTCCCGAGTCAAGAAAGTGCCTTGATACAGTGCATAAAGACAAGGAATATGTAAACTAACTACTAGAATTCAGTGTGCATGCCTCCTCTTTACAACGCCTAGGCCAAGGTGGGTGTNTGATTCCATAGACTACTCCNNGTCGCTTCGACACCTTCCTGTCTTTTCATTGTATCGCATTTTTGTGGTGCATTGAATTGATAAAAATTGCTAATTAACCAATGATGGTAGAATAGTGCTAAACAGATAGCAAATATTATCGATAATTTCAATCAGAAATTGCGGCTGTAGAAATGGACACCAGATATTTTTATGGGAAAATAAATCACTCAAGTGACGTTACATGGAAAGGCAGTACAGATGGTGGCAGTGATTCTGACGATGAAGAACGTTCTACTGCAGCAATTTCTGCTACCATGTGATAAATGAGTTCGGATGAATCCTCTTCACCCGATGAATCTGATGAAGATTCCTCAATCGTTTTTTCAAAAGTTCAAAAAAGGAAAAACACCGGGTCATATTGTATGTAAACCGCATGAACCGCAACGAAAACCTATATGGAAAACAATTCAAGGTGAAAAGATCCCTCGCTACTATGTTCCTTATGTGGAAGGCAGAATTGCTCGACAGAGACTACTCTATTTCTTCTCCGCACACATATNTCGAATATNTTGTTGGAGCGGAATTGCTGNACAGGATTGTTTATGAGAGCAATTTATTTGCTGTTCAAACTAATCCAACGAAGGCAATACAGATGACCAGAGATGATNTTNAAAAATTCTTGGGATGTTGCATGCATTTGTCTATCGTGAAAATGCGAAGATCCTATATGTACTGGACCAATGATACTAGATATGATAAAGTTTCTGATATAATGTCCCAAAATCGATGGAAGCAAATCAAATTTTTCTTGCTCATTGTTCACCCCGCATAAGGTGATTTTTTTTGCAGTAGGAACTGTGCGATCAAATAGACTGTCTGTCTGGCTGTCAATTCAATAATGGCACTGAGGTCAGGACAGGAAGGAGAGCGAGATTTGAAGTAATGGAAGTTTCTTTGGACGGCGTTAGTATTCGGGCAGTAAAGTGGTATGACAATCGCAGTGTGCTATTGGCGAGTACCTTTGTCAAAGCAAATCATGTTGGGAAAATTAAAAGATGGGACCGGAGACGAAGTACCGCTCACAGGTCGACTACCCATTTATTATCAAACAGTACAATTCATTTATGGGTGGGGTTGATCTTCTGGATGCCTATTCGGCTTATTACAGAACATGTATCCGCTCAAAAAATACCACATGTAATTGTACTTTCATGTGTCGTCAATAGTTAGTTGCTGTACAAGCGGGACTGGGATTTTCTGCAATTTCCGAAATAGAAGCAAAAAGGTCTGCTTGCTTCCAAATTATATGCATAATACCTGGTAAAATATGAAAAATTAGTGACTGGGGGAAAAAAGGGAAGCCATCCCTCTGTATCCAGCAGGAGTATCATAAGAAAAGGAAAAGAGGACAAATAAAGCCAACCCAAACGTGACCAAGTGGGTCACACGCCTGCCGTGGACACCAGGCAGAGATACAAGAGACAAGCCTGTAAAGAACAATCGGCTGTAAAATGTGTCAAATGTCATGCACATCTGTGCCTGAACAAAAACTCCAACTGTTTTGCTTATTTTCACCAATAATTTCAATTGTCAAAATTGCCCTGTTTTGTTTAGATTTTTTGTCGCGAAAGCCTGATGTCGCAAATTTGCGACAAACATTTAAAATAATTAATAATGAAAAATAAATAAAAGTTTTGTTGACCAATGTCTAAGTTGAGGCAAAACAATTAAAGTTACGCATAGAAATAATTTTTCCAATCATAGAAAATATATTCAGTCCACAAAGGGTTAATGTTCGTGTGGAGTAACTAAAAAAGAACGATTTTGATGGTCTTACACTAGTACACCACAAGTAGGATGCCTAAAAATGTATCTTGTGATGTGATTCTACTGACCGACCGTCACGCCAAGTCACGCATTCAAAGAAAGCACTATCGAGTAGCTAAAAAATAAAGATTTGCATGGAATGACAATAGTGTGCCATAAGTAGAATACCTAAAAAAGATATCTGGTGATGTGATTTTGCTGACCAACCGTCTTGCCAAGTCACGCATTCAGAGAAAGTAATGCTTTCCAGTAAAGAAACATGTGATGACACAATCAAAACGCAGTCATGCGTTTGTTCTCTGCCAAGTCCGTTGTGAGTTTTGGCAGTACGCGTCTCACCGTCGCGGCACCACGTCTGTAAAAGCAGGCCCGTTGCTAGTAACTGCAACAGTGTTTGGCGGAACCGTGTGTGTTTGCCACGCTAATATATCACTAAGCTACCGCTATTTGAGAATATTTACTAGAGCGTCAAATGTGCAAACGTCGACACGTTGTGTCTTCCCAACGCACTGGGTAACTGACTATCATCAATCAACGGTAGCAAAATGACAAGAGATTACATTTTCTCTATTGCGCCCAGCCTCTGTCACGGCGTCCGTGGGGTCAGTTAAGAAAAGCGGCGACTTTGGCACAAATGTTATTATCTAAGCGACGATTGACAGTAAGGTAAATAACCTTCCGACACGCCTGGTACAGAATTTATCGCGTCTCGCAGGCGTAGACGGTTCAGGAACCCGACGTCACCTAGAAATTTTCGCGTCGAGACCGCGCGGTCGAAAATATACAGACTCCAGCGATGTAACGGGTTATTATTGTGCCAGATCGATCAAGTGCAATTACGGTTGAGGTCACCAGCACTCGAGTTTTGGCCTTTGCCGCGAGCTCGCTGGACTGTAAACCGCTGTTTTTGCGCCGTTTAAACGCGCGCGATCCGGCAATTATTTGATGTCGGTTTATGGATTTAAGACTTTCGCTGTGAACCGTAATTTACTTTGTCTCCCCATCTACGTAACAAAGGTATTATTTGCGTTAGCGCGCAAGCCTGGACTGATCCTCAGCGCCCAGTGCCAATCCTACTAACAACAAGAGAAATGATAGATTTTTACATTTAGATTACAGTACATCCAAAACATTAGTAGACACGTTGCGACTGCTTCAATGTCAGGTGTTGTGGCGTGCGTGTTATGTTTACGATTGCAGCAGCATTTGTGACCGATTTCGTCTTGACATAATCATTTCGAATGAAAGAAATAGCGATTCTCACCCGAGGCCACATATTATATCATAATTTGCGACCGCGCGACGAAGCCGTAATTCATTGCCATCTCAGCGTCGCAAGTATCGAATCTCTAGGATTCTTCGTGAATGACGTGTGCTCAATATCGCCCTCTTTATCACACTCTCGGATATCGATTGCGCGTACTCGTCACAAATACAGGCGTATTTGACATTTTCAAGTCCAAATCTGTTCCGGCTCTGAGATTATAAATCAACTCCAAGTTCGAATCCCGAACTCGTTTCGTATTATGTCCAAATTAGGGCTGGGCACACCGATTCGAGCAGACGAATCCGAGACGAATATCATTTGTAACGATTCGAGTGGAGTAAAGAGACGCGATTTCCTTCGAATATTGAAATAATACGCCCATTGCCACTAGGAATTACGTTATCAACGAAAATTGTAGTTTCGATACTTTATTCCGACAGCTCGTATCAGTTATGAGATCATCCAAAAGATGTAGCGCGTCGTTGGAAACGTCGTTTCTGGATAGTAGCGATCGGCTTACTTGTTCAAAATATCGAAATACCATTAATGTGCTATAATCGGCCTCATTTTCCATGTTGTCACATAAAATGTACATATTCGAACTTTCCAAATCACTCGCACTACTATGACGTCAAAATGGCCACCCCTCGAATACTCGACGCCAAGCCTTATACGCGATTAGGGATCGCATCATTCAGGTTTTGATTTTTCTCCCCAGCCTTAGTTCAATTTCAAGTCCATAGCCGGTAATGACTAATGACCGTAAGATTTTTCAGAAGTCGCATGAACATTGTAAATCTGAAATGTCACGCCTATACCGAATGAACCCAATTTCCAAAAAATACAATCCTAATTCGGCCAAAATCTTCAAATCCATTTTTAAAATTCCAAATCCATGCTCATGTCAGACATTACTATAGCTTGGCGCTGCCACATGGGAAGTACGTCCGTAATTTTTGAATTTTAGTGACTTCTGTAGTGTTTGCGACTAAAATGATTCATTTCCTAACCTAGTAACAGCAAGTGACACCACCGGATACTTATGATCGAACATATACGTTACGTATGCCCCAAGCGACGCCATCTTTGTATAATGCCCCTCGCTAATTGAAATTCCTGTTTTAATGACAGGGAGCGCCGCATATAGACGGATATTTTCGATTCCCCGCGCAGCGTGAATTTCCAGACAAAAATACCATTCGAAGTCAGTTTGGCGACTGTCACGCGAAGTGATTTGAAAACGTCGCATAATTGTATAGGGCCTATCATAACATATAGAATAGACCTGTGTAGGTAGCGGACGCGCCAAGTCGTAAGGTCATCAATTATAGGCTTTTCTTTGCCGTTGATGCTTCACCTGGTCGCTATCTTTGGTTGTTGTGGCTCATTATCTACGTCGCGATGTCCTCACGAAATAACATGTTAATAGATTATTGGTCAATGGCCGCTCCCGAGATGGATGTCGGCTTTGATGAGTGCCAATGTGAAAAGATGCGAGGAAATGCCATCGAAATGACTGTTCCCCATTCGAAACCGTGAGATTCCGTCCGGCGAATCACAATCAGCAAGCGCTGTATGTCAATTGACATGTGAAATTATGTCGAGAATAGCACCGGCCGTCAGGAGAGAATTTCTTCTACTTTTTTGGAAACTCAAGTACATTTGCCTCCTTGCACTATTTACTAAAGACTACTACCGCGTCTGCTTAACAATTTTCATTTTTTTGCAATAACTAGGCCTATAATACTGAGCGT
>ATSW01000473.1:0-12378 GCA_000444245.1 Botryllus schlosseri
CATTGTCCTGCTCCAAGTAAGGAGGGCGCTACTGCATTAAAATCGAAAAATGAAGTCTTGTTGAATTGCGCGGAGCGCGAAGAAAATTTCAAGATTAAATAAAATCTCTCGAAAATTCGGGAGTGAATTCGTAATTGCAATTTGCATGTCTACGGTCGCCAACACATACAATGAATTAGGCGTCGACGGCCGCACAAATCCCCTTCTACGGCCGTATGCGGCCGTACGGGCTGCCCACCCCTAATCTAATAGTATACATGTAGTATATCTTACGCCAATTTTGGTTCCGCATTCCAGTTGTTTAGTCTTTTACATTGCTGTCAAACTTTCCCAAACTTGTTTGAAAATAACAAAGAAACATTGAAAAGGACATCAATTAATTTCAAGCCTATATTGCACTGAGACTAATCCTGATGCTATAGTAGTGACTACAGAGAGCACGGCGTCGTTCTGTCCTACCATGCTAAATTTGATCAGTTTTGGAAATGAATTAATTTGTGTTGATTTATAGCCAAATTGAGGGCGAAACCGGGCAACCTATATTGCATCTAAGTCTGTCTTAGGCAGTGCAGTTAGCCAGCTATCAACAACAGCCACCTAGCGCACAGAGATTTAGGCTACTGCCGAAGCTATTAAGTAATTAATGACTTGCACGTAGGAATTTCTCTAAATCTTCAAAGAATATCAGAAATTTGCTCAAATGAAGTTGAAGTCAGCCTATACTCCGTTGAGCGCGACTGCTGGAGTTTGAGTTTGNCAAGCNTTCTAGAATACGAATTAAGTTCAATCTTCAANAANCGTNTCTTCAGAATGNTTGTGAAATACATATTTAGTCACAATTTATACATACATTGACAAAAATTTCTCTCGCCCCCCCCCGAGAGCCTCCCGCGCCCCCCAGGTTGAGAACCCCTGATCTAGCGTCATTCGTCATTTAGCATTAGTATAGCGAAGATCCATCTCGCTATCTCGACAGTACGCGCAGCTAATTAGCTGCCAAANGTATGCGAACCCGCAACCAAATCTAACAACTACTCACNTGGGAACTTATTGAACCTTACATTTCCTACTTCAACTCACAGTAGTTTAGAGGACAAAACTACTTCTCACTTGTAATATGGCCGGGTGGCAATACTGACTACTTTTACCACCTCTCGATGCCGCTAATGCTTTTTNNTGGTCCCTGATGTGCCGACGAAGTTTTAAGCTTTTTTAAGACGGCACCTCCGCGGACCATATGGTAAGGAGCTTAGATATACTTCCAACACTTTGGCAGGAGTTCTGGAGTCGGCGGGACCCGAACTAGCAAACCATACTGTTGCAGCCAGCGTACCACTACGGACTACACTATCTCACTCTATAGACATAGCNACCAATCCTACATCCGGATCATTATCCGTCAAATGATTGCCAGAAGTCAGTGGTAACAGATTGTATTCATACGCACACACCACCNCTAACTTGCCAGCATCAAACAGATGCCCGCCCCTACCTTAGACCCACCCATACGAAACCGCCCAAGCCTTCTCAGTCGTACAGTATATTCAGAAACATAGTATCCTCGCTTCTCAATTCAACGGAACAGAAACTTTGATCGATCGCAAAGATATAGGAAATCTCGGGGCGAATAGACAAATCGGATGGAAGGAAAACGAGAATAGATTGAAACACGAACAAAAACGGAAATGCATATCGTTCAAAAAGGACCAAAAACACACACGAGAGATAAAACGCAGGAACGCCCACGCCGTATGAACGCCGTAAGAATATAACACTCCGAAAATCGTATTGTCGCAATACCGTCGAAAATGCAGGCAATTGCTAAACACAAGTCCATCCTCTGTATAGGATGAAAGTGGCTTTGTGAAATATTTCAATGGGAAGTTGGGTGTCTATTTTAGTCAGTGAGATGTAACAAAACACCACCGCGAACTATATAGAGTCACCCGCGNAGCCCGACCCCGTACCTACTGTTGTGATGGATAGAGCCCGATCCATGTCGTATTTTAAGCTGATACCGATACANCCCATAACAAGCATTTGGGGAAGGTGTACAGAAATATTATGTTATGAACTATGCGACAGTTTTGAAACATCAACTTGATATTAACACAAAACATCGCCAATGGATTTGAAGAGCTAGTTGGAGATACAAAACTTGAATGGTATAGCTCCAATGCAGTTATCGAATGCTTAGTCAAACTTGAAAATAAAAATTGGAGCAAAAATTCAAGGTTCACAAAACCAGTTTGACCATTCCATNTAAACATGGCTTCATGTTCCAGACCAACACTTTAAAACAACATGGTTGACACTAAACAGCAGAACACGCAAATCTGTTGACGGGGCGTAAAAAGTNATCGTAGCGACGCGCGTTTATATCATCCCACAAGCGGCTTCCGTCGAACAAGCGAGTGTCGGACGCCGAAAACACGCTGCGTTACTACACGGCGCTAAAATACGTAATATACCGGGAATGTCACAAAAAGACACGTTGAAGAATTATCCGAAAAAGACACCGTGTGTGTCTGTACGCGGCGAGGNGCAAACGGTAGGATTTACTGCGGTGTCGCCACATCACGCGTCTTCGCACACAGTNTTATTGCGCCCGAAACACGACCATATTGAAGAATGCTGGGAGGGCGACGCCATCAGCATGGGTACCTGGTTCTTGTGGTTGATCTCGATCTGAAATAGAGAGAAGGCGGTTTATTTCAGTCTTCGCACCATACATGTACATTGTACATGTACAAACTACCAATTTAGTTAGTTCACATTCAGCCAGGGTTGTAATGACTCGAGTCATGACTCGACTCGAGTCCGACTCGAGTCACGATTTCCTGATGACTCGACTTGACTCGAGTCATTTTTTAAAAATACTGAAATGACTCGACTCGACTCGAGTCAATCTGTCTATTGACTCGACTTGGACTCGAGTCATTGCGCATGACTCGAACCAAGTCATTGACTCGAGACTGAGACGGCTAAGACCGACATTTCATCGTAATTTCGAAGAATTGTGAAGTAACCACCCCACTTTGATTTCGNCTGATTNGTACTGGTACTTGAAAATGCGACCAGAAACTGCTANAAGTGAGGAAAATTATAATAATATACATGCGACCCTCAGCTCAATGACTTGGACTCGGACTTGACTCGAGGGTGAATTGAAAATGACTCGACTTGACTCGAGTCAAAACAATAAAAGTGATATTGACTTGTGACTCGGAACNTTGTGACTTGGTTACAACCCTGCATTCAGCTAACTATCGGTTTATTAGTATAGTTCTAGTTGCGGATTTTCAAAAGTTTTAGTTCAGGTACTGGTTGCGCAGTTAAAAGTGAGCAGTTCTAGTTTCAGTTGCGACTTTTTAAAAGTGGGTAGTTCTAGCTGCTACTTTTGAAAACCGAGTAGTTCTAGTTCTAGTTCTGGTAACAACATTTGAAAAGTTAGTAGTTCTAGTTCTAGTTGCAGATTTTCAAAAGCGAGTAGTTTTAGATCCATAGTTCCGACTTTTGAAAAGGGAGTAGTACTAGTTGTAGCTGCGACTTTTGAGCAGTGAGGAGTTAAAGTTGCACATTGTAAAATGTGCGAGAAGTTCACAGCTCTAGTTGTAGTCGCGAATTTTAAAAATCCAGCAGTTTACATTACACAAGTCCGGTTCGCACGCAAGGTCATCAAAAATTATGAAACTCCGACAACCAGTACACAATTACTGGAAGTCAATGCGACCGGTTTGGTCATATCTAAGGTATGCGCCTAATCAAACTCATCAAGGAAGATGCGTGCGCTTTCAACGGGGATTAACGCCCCTGCGCCTCAAGAGACGGAGCAGGTGGCGAGATTTTGTAGCTGGTTTTCCTTATTTAGTTCGCCATCGATTTGAGCAGCCGTTTCAATCGCCTTTGTTGGCTTACGCGCAAAAGTATAAATCCGATAGAGTCGGATATTTATTAAATATTTATCAGGCCACGCATCGGCCGATGCGTTATAAAGAACTTTGAAGAGCTTTTCGGAGGTACAGAACTTCAACGTACAATGGAATGGCATATTCATTTTGAGATAAGTCTGAATATTATCGGCCGACGCTCGTCAGCAACTAGTAAAGAATAGGAAAGAACATTGTATATCAACAATCGCATCACCAAATATGCAAAACAATCACCTTGCAAGGAACTTGCATCCACGGCTCGCCGTCGACTTGCATCGGAAACAGCTTCGTCGTGCTGCAGAATAACAAACCAATCAGAATACTATCGCGGCTGACCAGGAAAAGAGGCAATCAGATGTAAATACAAGTTGGTAAGTAGAGGTCTCCATTTACTAGAAATTGAAGTTCCCCTGATTTAGGCTACACCTTACGCTATATCGTGAAATACACATTTATATAACGGTAGCTTGAATTGTGTGTGATTAGACTATTCCACATAAATAAACGAAACCTACCTGATTTCAATGACCTGTCCCTGTGCGAGTCGGTTGCCGGCTCTCAGACCGGCCATAATCTGGCCCACCTCCATGGCGCCAACCACTCCGACCACTTCCAAAAACTTATCGCCCATGCCTGGAAAACAACGGTCGATTATAATATAAACACGGATTGACGATTACGTATATCACTAAAATGTCAATACTGTATATTAGCATAGTTCACAAATATCTAATTTCTTTAAAGTTATCTGGCTATTTGACAGAATTGTTAGGTTGGCTAAAAAGCGCTGCTATACTGGAGTCGAACCGAAGTTAACGGCGTTCAAAATTTTGGATTTTAAATAATAGTATTTACGGTGGGTAGCTCCCGATTGAGAATTCTAGACTTTCCCACCAAGAATACTATTCTGTTGGAATTGAGCCGAATTTGGCACGCAGGAGCTTTTTAACCAAACTATCAATATTATCGAATAGCCGGTCGAATTTGCGAAGAAAACGTTATGGGTATGGAAAGTGCTGTACTTGCTGTGGATTTACACGAATCAACTCGCGAGACGTATGGGTTGTGTTCACAATAACCGGATGTCGAATAAACAACGCTGCTGGTGGTAAATGGAAATTCTGTTGCAACAGCACACGTCACAGGCGATATAAATAGCATCGGGCGGTGTTTATTCAAATACAAATACAAATGAAACCGAGCCGACACCCACGAGGTATTTGATAATCATTCTTCTGCAACCAATAACGAAATGAATGTTTCGCCGAATAGCCATCACGCCAGACTCAGACAACTTTAGATAATTCTAGTTGAATAATTAGACTAATTAAATCTAAACGATGGTAATCTAATTCTAATCTAATTTGTGAAGTATTTCCATACTCTAGTCTCAATTCCAATCTAATTCTCGTTTTCCTGAAAATGATACAGGAGAATTGTATAGTGCAAAATGAGCCAATCTTGCTGTACAGACATTCGGCATTCTCGTGCTTACGACAATTAACTGTTGGTTATTGATTTTCACCAATCGAAATGGGTGTGAAATTACGATTTTCGCTTATAGCGCATTGAAAATTCCAAGTCGCGATGCAGATTTACATAACCCCGTCCAAGTGTCTCAACGAACCTAACAACAACAAACCTAACGTATTATCCCTGTCTGGAAATGTATATTGAATGCAACCGAAGACATCACCATACCTTGCCCGACGTACTTGATATCAAACTCTTCTTTGTTTGAACCCGAGGCGGGAAGGGCAAGCTTCTTCTTACGCTTCTTGGTCGTGCCCCAGAGATTCGTGCCGCCGTACACGCTCGGAATGTTGAGCACCGCGATGCCCTGAAATCTCTGCCCGTTTTGGAGGTCGATTTCCTTTCCGTCGACCTGAAATAGTTTCGTAATTAGTTGTCGAGCGACATTGATTCGACCTCTGTCGATGAATTATAAGAATCGCGAAACCCTTACCTTGATCTTGAGGCTTTCGTGAAGCTTCTTGCAGGAGGCGGCGAACGTCTCGGACGTGCCGAACTCGAAATACCAGAGCTTGTTCTTCATTCGGCTGTTGAACTTTTCAGGGTGCTTTTCCCGCATAACGTGAAATTTCCGGCAGATCATCGCGTCCTGAATTAAAACAGGCGGTCAGCGCGAAGAAAAACATACATTTTAACAAGATATTCACTGCGTAATGTTCATTATGTACATTTAAGTTCGTGCCCCCGACATTTGTATACACAATTGAATAACATATTCATATTGAAATACACCCGAATATTGTCATCTGACACTCGCCAGGGATTTTCTATCGTCAGCTACCATAGTAGAGAATGGGAAAGAACGTTGTATATCAACAAGTCTCTATTAGCCGCTGAAAACTGTCAGACAAAAATATTGTGTTTAGTGATACGATTGTTGATATACAATGTTCTTTCCAATTCTGTACCAGTTGCTGGCGACTATCCCTGATGAGTGTCAGCCGAAAATATCCGAGTTCATTTCAATATGAATATATTCTTCAATTGTATATTGAATTCTGCACCTCCAAGAAGCTCTCAAATAATTTCTTGGAAGAAAAATCGATGACTAACGCGTCATCAACTGTCCCGAACATCGTTTAGATTTTCACGGCTTGTATATTTAATTTAAAAACGATACGTTCAAAAATGGCCGCAACAACATCCTGTTTTAATACGACGCTAAGCATCCACTCGATAAGCATTAGCGCCGTGACTAACATCAAACGCGTCACCGGGCACTCAATATCCGCGGCGTGAAACGAAATTACTCCCGAAATCAAATTTTAATCACCGCGCGTCTAAAAATACCCTTCGTAAATCAAATATTTTCTCGGGAACGCCGACCGCGGCGGAACTAACGCGAACGTAAACCCTCGGCGATCAGCGAGCGTAAAATCAATGCCGCGTAATGCAAATAAAATTTATGTTGGTAACCTTTTGAACTTATTGACTTGGGGTGGCACACGAATACAGAACCCACTCTCACCGTGTGATGTATCTCCATAAGAGTCGGTGCGTATCGACTCCATTTCACCATGACTTCAGCAATTGAACAATTCTCGTTGGCTAATTACATCAGTTAAGAGCGAAATGCCGGTAATGTAATTCTAATCTAATTTGCGAAATGCTTCAATGCACTAATTTTAATTCTCATTTAATTTCCCGTTTTCCTGAAAATGCTACAGGATAGCTGCATAGTGCTAAACCAGCCGAGCTTTGTGTACAGCGAATACGCACCACGCCGATGGAGAAGTAATTGTTCATGATGTTCAACGGAACCGGATCTCCCTTCTCCTCCGTGTCCGGAGTCGGATCGACCCGGAGATTCCACCGGTCCATCATCACGGTCTGGCTGGCCTCGATCTGCTGCAGGCATTTCATCACGCTGCCGCCCTCGTAACCTGTAGGCCATATCAGCGAGATTAGATTCAGACTTTTTCGAAATTGTATTAGAATTAGAACTGTTGTAGATAAAGATTTTTTTCCCAAATTCCATTAAAATTAGAATTATAGCTACACAGTTCTTTCCAAATTTGACAAGGATAAAAGTTTCTGGATTCCCGATAACCTGGACATCGGCTAATCGGCTTATCAAACAACAGTTCATTCTCACTAACATAAGAATAGCAAGTGTCTGGACACAGCAAGCCTGGCTCGTTTCGCATTATACAGTTCCAGAACCAGAAAGCCGAATGAGCATAGAAATATTTCACACAAATTAGATTAGAATTAGGCCCAGATTCGTACCTCCTCCCCACTGAAGACATCTGGCGAGGTCGTTTCCGGTTCCGAGTGGTAATATCGCGACAGGAGGTCGGTTCGTGATGCCGCTTTTGTCTACATACACGGAATTCAGGTTTTATGAGCAATAAATCAACCGCGCCAAGTTAAAATCCATAAAACGAATTCGAGTGCAATCGCGGCGGCCGCGCCTAGCTTATCGCGTCACTACGGATACTCTATGCAAATTCGCAGAACTTTACACTTTCAACGCAAAAATCCAGGGGACAGCTGTCACAAAATCAACACCGAAAACGGGAATCGTGTATCTCGACCATTTCCGCCAATAGCGTAGGCCGCGATTATGCTAAAGGCAATTGGTGATACACAATTTTGCGTTTACACCCATTTCAACGGGGGTAAGTATCAAATAAATTAGAATTATAGCTTCGGTCTTGACAAGTACCCGTCATGCGGCGCCCACGTTTCGACTCCCGCACTTTACCCACCGATTGAGTCCAGGACCCATCCCACGGTTCCGTCGCCGCCGCAGCATAGAACGCGAAAGTTTTTCAACTCCCGGAAAAAGTTGAGGCCGGGCGTGGGCCCGCCTTTCGTCAAGTCGTAGACCTGGCGCGGATTGAGGAGGTGCTGCATTTTCCGCAGTAATCTGATAGAGGAAGATACATAGTTATAGTAGAGCTAACGCGAGAGTGTATATCCCGCATGCGTAAACTCAAGAGGCGGTGAAAGCAGTCGGCGTTGTGACTCAAGTAAACGCAGAACATATCTACTCAATTACAAGTAGAAATAGTATTTACGGGACATGTTGAAACTACTTCTCAGTAAAAGCCGAAAATGATGATACGAAAAGTAGTTTCAGAGATACTCCTCCATTAGGTTAATCAGATAATCGTAGGTTGCCGCTTCCGAAGATGCTGGGTGCGTTTTAGCGCCAAAGAAATAATGATCAAAATCAAATATGTGCAATTTACGAAACTACATACAGACACGGCGGTACCGGGGCTCTATCGCCCAGCAGACAGGACAGTTTCACTCATAATACAGACGAGGGATTATCGCAAAACCACTTACTACTTCATAAAATCCAAAATAAAAAAGTCTGAAGATCTGTTAAGTAGATAAAGTATAAAACATAACCACTTCAGTAGAGCAAGTTGGGAAAAACTTATAGTACTTCGGTACCGACATCTCTTGTCAAACGAGACGCAATCAGTGTCCATACTGTTCATTCTATAATAATCTATACCGTGGTTCGAAACGGGCAAAAAATTCAATCATGCAATGATGGGACACTGCCGTTCGACACGTACGACGCTCCGAACCGTTGTGACGAGCTCGCAACACGACCTCACCCACCTCACGCCTTGTTTCCCTCCGCTTTTGGGGTTGATAAACACGAGCAGGGGTTGCGTGCCCGCGAGAGGGCTGATAATGAGACCTTGCCCGTCCAGGCTCATCGAGTTCATTCTCTTCATGTTGACCTTCGCGCCTGCTCGAAAAAGTAATTGAGGAATTGATCAGACTGTTCAAGTTGCAGATAGAGCTTCAGTATGCTATTTGATAGTGTGTTCGTATTGAAATACGGCCGACACTCGTCAGGGGCAATCGTCAGCAACTAGTAGAGAATCGGAAAGAACATCGTATATTCAATTCTGTGCAGATTACTGACGATTACCCCCGACGAGTGTCAGCCGAAAATATCCGTGTTTATTTCGATGCATACATCATTCAATTTCAAAACACGTGCAACACGCAAGCGGCTGCTCACGTAAACGCGGTCGGCCAACAGGACGGTATACAGCGGTAATAAAACTGAGCGCGCGGGAATCGTAAAACAACGCGGTTTTGAGAGACGCAATTTGGTAGCACTGACGTATGGCCACGGCCAGTGGACAATCTGACGCATCTACGGTCATGACGAATCGAGACCATCCAGTGCACCAAAGTATCAAATCGCGGAGCGTGCATTTGCGTGGAACGTATTTGTGTATGCTGTCGCAATACAGAGTTCAATTGGGCGTCCTTCCCAAGTCGCAATGGTGCAAGTGTGCCAACAAATTGTACGAAAGTAGCCTGCAACTCGTTTCGGAATAGTTATATGCGAATGCTACGGGGACATTTGAACAAACTTCGTTAAATTCGGACCGTGCAATTAAGCTGCACTTGGCCGCGTCACATTTCTGCCAAAGGACACCGAACAATGACAATCAGGTTAGCGGTCTTTAACGGGACTTCGCGAGCTTCGCCTAGCAGAAAATCCAAGCGAAACCACGTATTAATATCTAGTATCAAGAATACATCATGATCCGCAGTTTCCAATATCACATTTCAGCTGCACGCATTTGTCGGAAATAAAATTTGGGTGAATTTCGGTTCTTGAAGGTTCGCCGGTCCGAAACATATATTTTGAAGTTTGAGAATCAATTACATAGTGCATTATACTATTAAAGGTCATATCCTGCTGTCCCCGACGCGCGCAATCGTTTCAAAACCAACTGCCCATCTCTCGTCCCATTATAATTACTTGATTACCTTCCGCGTGCTATATATGCTAGCGCTTCCGTTTTTCTCATAGACACAAACACAAAGCAACAAGTCAGTCCTATTTTCGCCCGGTTCAAATTTCCACGCCGCATTGTCGCGGTATCGCTACGAAACGCCGAGAGACGCTATGAATTACAAACTTACGCAGGTTTGTAATACAGACGATGACAACGATGACTATGACGTCACGTCACGGTCGATTGCGCTAACAAATCAAGAGAAAAGCAAGACCGCGGTGTTATTCACGCATTTGCGTATGCGGTGCATATACGTGTCGCAGTGTCGTGTATATACGTGTGCGCAGATTGGAATACGGCGCCGGTGTGCTTCTAATCGCAATACAAGGCCGTGTATTCTGTGCTATTTCGGTATGTTCCGCTTAATCAACCCACCTGATTCGTCCACGGCTTCGCTGGAACTGTCCTCGCGAGACCGGTGTCGCTCCTGAGAAGTAGAACAAGCCATTTAATTGCGCACTCGCCACGCTACTCCCTATATGTATTGTACTGTATAATGGTACAGTCACGTACACTCTTACTCCTAGCCATAAAAAGGTGTGCATGTGCATTCGCACCCTTGCACAGACCGTTACACACGGGTACAAATGTGACACTCACGGGTATGACCCTCGCAGCACATTTTACCAGAAGATACCCTAAAATAGAGTTCCACTTGTTAACGCGACTGGTGTGACGAAATGCGGTTGCGTTGTTGACAAACATTTCCGCATTTCGTCGTCAATCCAAGTCTCTCCTTCAAAACTGAGAAGCCACGTCTCCATTGTCATGATGACGATGCAGTTAGAAATATAATACGAATTACTTTAGGATTTAGAAGTAGAAAACAGTCAAATTCAATGTTATTTAGATTCTAAAGTTCAGAAAACGGATCGTGTTGTAAATCAATGCCTTCTTTCAATTATTTTCACACTAGCAGGTCGGGTATAATTAAACCGAGACCTTCGAAGGAAAGGCAACGTTTTACGAACAAAAGTTCCGAGCAGTGACATAAATACAGCAATTGCGTGTCGGATTTAAGTCTATGTAACGTAAATACTAAATAATATCCAGGATTAGAAGTTTGACGCGTGAAAAAGCGTAGTTACGGCAACATGGCCTCGCCTCCATATACCAAGCGCATCATCAACTCAAATATCAACGAATTTTCAGCACAATACATTCTATTGACAGGCCTCGCTGGTATTTACCCGTGCTATAAACGGTATCATAATGCCATCTGGATTAATACGTCTCCATTACGGAGTTATTTTTAACAGTAATTCGCGAAGAAAATGATTTTGCCGAGTCGTTTCAGTGTCTCAGAGCACACAGGAGGTCTAGATTCTAGAATGATATAAGGCCAAGCTTTGCACAACTAAGTGCATAAAATCCATGAAGTCTGGTGTTCAAATTCATCACCACAAACGCCAATAACAGCCACGCCGCTGACATCGTAACCAGCATGTTAACAAGCTCCCAGCCGGCGTCATCAGATAATATACAAGCCATCAAGTTATAAATACGGCGGCCGAATCAGCAAAACAGCAATCGACCACTATAAAAAGTCTACCTACCAGCACTCTCGGATAAATACAAGTAGGCGGTAGCGTGTGCGGTCTCATCTTTCCGAGATCGCATTCTGGCGGAATGTGTGACGCACATTTGTTGTGATACTGTAACGGGAATCGGAAGTAAATCACTACGCGATATCCTAAGAACTGAACGTACTGTACAAGTGGTAATACAATATGCAGATAGCCAGACTAGCATTGTTCGGTAATAAACACATGTTGTTGTAAACCAAGCCGATCAAAAGCGTCATGCAATGAAAAGATATCCGAAATACAACTACTGTAAATACAGTGTAGTAAACTAAAATCGAGTATTTCTCCGATTTCCACCATAATATAGAGCGCAAATCAGGTAAACTGCCCTTTCTGGCCCAAAATCTAGCTTCCCCGCTCGTTACAATGTGTGAAAACGAGCCTTATGTAGATTAATCACAGGGATATTCGGGTTCATTTCAATATGAATATATCATTCGATTGTGTATTGAAGTTCTGCACCTCGAAGAAGCTCTAGAAACCCATATTTACAATATAAGCCTTATAATAATTTTGCAACTGCATCGAAAAGATTTACTT
>ATSW01000474.1:0-10863 GCA_000444245.1 Botryllus schlosseri
TAATACTATTTCCATTAACTCAATTGTGACAAAAAAAATACCCAGATAACTTGTTCAAGGCTTCTTTTGTTTCAAATCAACATGTGAATAATCAGTTATTGTGACAAGTTGAAATATCGTACCGAAGTTGCGAGTGGGAACAGCACGCGATTGTGTAAGTGTGAAGACAGCGAGATGGTGATCGTGTGAATAAATTAATCTGAAACGCAGTGGAGTGAAAGTTTACCCAGCCTGTCTGGCAATCCTACTTCAAATCGCGATATGACAAAGTAGGTTGAAATATTCCGATTCAACTCATCGCATTGCAACTCGATCGTGTTATGTGCAAGCGGTTGTCAAGTTGGAAATGTTTACAACAATGGGCGATATTTCATTGATTGATTCTATTGTGTGTAGTAACACATTAAAATATCGCGATAGTAATTACTGAAACTCTCTTTGGCAAACGTAAAGACAGGTCGCGAATAGAGTTGTAATGTTTCATTACTTGTTTCAAATCAATGTGCGTATAATCTCGAAATGTGACTGGGTGAAAATTGGTAGTCATGTTTGTCAAACATATTTCAATTCACGCAATGTCAAAGTCCAAATATTTCATTCTGGATTATTTGGATTTACCTTTAGTACATCCCGCGAATGGACTCCGACACCGCACTATAACATTTTTTGATAATAAGGATTCAAGGATTTTCAATTAACAATGCCTGAATTTTTTTGGTAATGCTAGAGTTGGCAAATGATTAGTTGCGTGTTTTTGTTCAGCGTTTGATTTCTCAGTATTAAATATAATTATTGTATGTGTATACTTGTGATTCCTGATTCTCATTGAGCTAGTTGGTATTGATTCTATAGGCGTGAAACAGCGACTCGGAATGTGCGAATAATTTGATGTGGCTGAAAGTCGGTGTCAGTAATATTCAGGTTACGTTCGATTCAACAGATCGCGTTATTAGGATTTCTCAAAAGAATTAGAGTTGTGCCGAATTAACACATTCAGATAAGAATCAACTTGAGTTGTGTAGTAAGTTTCATTTCAAGTTGACAAATTGACACATTACTTGAATATTTTCATGATTCTTATCATACAACTAAAGTCACTCACTGTTCCGAAGTGCCAAAACATATAGCGACCACCAGAAAGTGTCAAATTGTTGGTTTTCGAATCACCGTCTGCGACGGCTCTGTGACAAACTTATTGCGGAAATATTACCTTGTGAGCGATCGGTATGTCTGTAACACCAAATCATGAGCGATCGCTATGTCTGAAGCATTACCCTGTGAGTGGTCGTAGAATTTTAAAATTATTTCACACCTTTTTGAATAAGCGTTCACTTCACAAAGGATTAGGGTTGGAGCGGAAATAAGTGACAATTTGTCGCTAGTCAAGTTACCGATACTGACGGTCTGCTGTTCGTTACTTATTAAATCGGACGAGCGAAATCCAGTTCTGTGACATACTGATTAACAAAATATTATATTGTGGCGATTGGAATGTATGTAACAACAAGTTGCGAGAGATGGCTATGTCCGAGACATTATCTCGTGAGCGATCGCGGGATTTGTAACCTATTTCACACCTTTTTGAAGGGTTAGTTTGTGAACGCGGCTATTGCTGGTATTGGAATCACCGTCTACGCCGGTTCTGTGACAAACTAATTACCAAAATAATACTTGTGCGTGATTCCTACCTCTGTAACACCAAACCGCGAGAGATGGCTATGTCTGATGTGTTATCTTGTGAGCGCTCGTAGGATTTTACAAATATTTCACACCTTTTTGAAATGTTACTATGTGAACGCGGATATTGTTGGTATTCGAATCGCCGTCTACGCCGGCTCTGTGGTAAACTAATTACCCAAACATTATCATGCGAGTAATTCCTAGATTTTGCAAACTATTTTCACGCCTTTTTTGTTGAGAGTACGACATTCCACCTGCAGTCTATAACCGAAAGTACGAATCACCGCCGCGTCCGTAAGAATAACGATATATTAAAGTCGCACTCACCGTAAACGTTAGGATTACCTGGAATCGCTCATATATAATAATTTTGAATATACACAATAACTAAGGATCAATCACGTGATCAATATACTTCGTAATCAACATCACCTCATGACCGCAGCCTATACCAACTACATTAGTTCACGACGACACAAGAATCTGCGGGCACATCATCACCACAGCATATATCTGAAAGGGTACCATCATCACCACATAGGCACATCATCACCACAGCCTACAACTGAAAGGGTACCATCATCACCGCATCCATAAGAACACATGGCACCTCACCACCACAAGGGGGGCCAAAAAGGGTACCATCACCACCACGAGTTTTCAGGCACCTCACCGCCGCAGCCTGTACCCGAAAGGGTACCATCATCACCGCATCCATAAGAACACATGGCACCTCACCGCCGAGAGGGGGTCTAAAAGGGTGCCATCACCACCACGAGTTTTCAGGCACCTCACCACCGCACCCATAAGAACCCATTACGAATCGCGACCGATCTACTATACTACTTACGATATATATCAGCAGCTGTCGATTTTTAATGCTTCGTTGTGGAAACCGTTATGTTTTATTTGACGAGTACAAAATTTCAAATCTTTGTCCGGTGTACGTACGTAGCCTACTACATAGGCCTACTGGTCGCCAAGCAGCAACGGTCAAACTGCGTTTAACTATGCAAATAACCAAACATCAATACGCAAGTTACTATTTTAAACTAGGCAGAGTGGTGATTAATTATCCTGCTGCGAGGTAGTGGTGTGTGGAACGTGTTGATAACCTGATAAACATCACGGTGGGTATTCTTACAATCACACTAATGTACGTATACAATACAGTCGTACATCGAGTATTTATTTACTGTGGATACTTCTTATGCAATGACGAGCAAAGCTAATAGGCTACTTCTGACGTAATAATGAGCAGTGGCGTTTGAAAATCAGACGTATGTGCTATCACGAAACTGGTATCCTTGTTCATGAATGTTCAGTTCATTGTTCAGTTAATGTCATAGTCGATCCTTGTACAACCCAGGTAGCACGCCTACTTGGGTACCACAAGGTATCAAGGTGAGATGAATTGTGGTAACCAGCTGGTGAAACCAATCGGGAACCGTACATTTTTGGCCCCATATTACAGAGGTATTTTCTGGGGAACCATGTGGGTAACCCACCAAGCTGATAGCAAAGACAATATTACCACCCCGGTCCTTGTGGCAGTAGCAGTGACAGTGTAAGTGGGCCGAGAATTCGATGTAGACATGTGCTAAGGCGATGTTAGGTAAACCCTACACGTCAGTTAACTTTAACATTGTATACTGTACAGTACATACCTGCTACCTACACTCACTCAAACCAAACAATATATACGGAAATCTGAGTATATAATAACCTTTACGGTGGGTGAGTGAGGCCATCATCACTGTTTAAGTGTAATCGTTGAGTTATATTTTCAACTGAACAAGACACACACAATGTATACAATGCGATAAGATACAAAGCGATGTCATGAACAGATAGGAGGATGCCGACCGACGCGCAGTTGCCGTCTTTTAGACTGACATCTACCTCGGCTTAGAGTGCCCGCCGTCACATCAACATCACCTCATGACCGCAGCCTATACCAACAACATTAGTTCACGACGACACAAGAATCTGCGGGCACATCATCACCACAGCATATATCTGAAAGGGTACCATCATCACCACATAGGCACATCATCACCACAGCCTACAACTTAAAGGGTACCATCATCACCGCATCCATAAGAACACATGGCACCTCACCACCACAAGGGGGGCCAAAAAGGGTACCATCACCACCACGAGTTTTCAGGCACCTCACCGCCGCAGCCTGTACCCGAAAGGGTACCATCATCACCGCATCCATAAGAACACATGGCACCTCACCGCCGAGAGGGGGTCTAAAAGGGTGCCATCACCACCACGAGTTTTCAGGCACCTCACCACCGCACCCATAAGAACCCATTACGAATCGCGACCGATCTACTATACTACTATCGTAACGGCAGCTTGCAGTACATTATCTGCAACAAGTTGAAGACAGAATTTCATCTTATTCTCATAGAATATGACTCTACTTGAAACGGGCGCCAATCGTTATTTCACAATTCTTACTCAACATTGGGCCCCGGCGCCATAGCCATGGGCTTATATACCATGTTAGCGTGGGTTGTAGCTAGAATCAGTACCAAAACAGCAATTCGTACCCCACTCCAAACGTTGGTCTTTGGCCCCCATAGGGTGGTATTTTAAAGTTGGATACTGAATTTCGTCAATAATATTGGTAATTGCATTATATTAGGCTACTATTCATTTTAATCATCTCTCAGCACCCGATGGTGAGATTTACCTGTAGAGCCGGGTGCACTTAATTCATAATTATAATGTCTGGTATCTTGTTATAATTACTTTATTGTATGTTGTTAATTCGTGAACTCCGGTCTGTTACATAATCAAAAGATATTGTTGTATGCCGAACGTAGCAGACTGAAAGAAAAGCTTTTGTGAGACGCACACACAAATTGTCATGTCTTTAATGCTCTGTGCGTGCCTGGTTTGCATCTGCATAGTGGGCTCAGATTGGAAGGATCGGACTATTAGTCACGCCCACCCAGCGCGGCTATTGACAATGGACACATACCCTAAGTTTCTGCCTAGTTCTTTCTTTAGTAGCACACTTCGTTAAGTCGCATGTTAGTCGAAACTGCATATGTCTTTTGGGGTGTCGTGGCACGATATTTACTGGAACCTAAATGCCTAAAAGTAATATAAATTAGGGTTGCATTTAAAACAAAAAGCAATTTACAGCAAACATGAAACAGGGCCGTTATTTAAAACATGTTTTTTAAGCCATTACGTCACGAATATTCATTTGGGACGTCATAGTGGATTGACATTGACAATTGAAAATATATAGGGTAAATATAGTTCCTTTGACGAAATATCTGTAGTATAACTGTTGAACAGACCTTTTTGAGGGTTCCAACCATCCCATATCGATGTACGTCGGCTAAATCGGGTGGTAATTGTCCGTAGGCTCATACAAAATATTTTTTAGAAAGTATTTAGACAATTATGACATAATTTTACAACTTATAAAACTCAATTTACGTTTTTTGAATGCCTTTGTTTAAAACACTGTTTAAAACATGTTTCAAACAGAGTGTTTTAAACAACTATTTGTTTTAAATGCTACCCTACTATAAATTATGTATGCTTTCTTTCTTGAAGAGGAGATGTGTGCATTTCAAAATCAAGCTATCTAGAGAGAATGTTCAACTTAATTAAATCTTTCGAAAATACGTGCTCGCTCCCCACCATATTGGGAAATTTGGGGTGCGGCAGTCATGGATCCGGCAAGAATGTAAATCGTTGGGTGCGATAAATCGTCCTTTATAAAAATGGGCATTGGGCAATTGGTACATTATGACGTAACAAAAAAATGACGCATCTTTTTTAAAGGAAGTCTGTTATTATCTCATCAGGCCTTTTCAGCGTAATCCATATATTGTCTTCCAATATAACTTCTAAGATGCAAAATAAATGTAATCGTGAGTAATCGTGATTACTTTTCCAATGTAATCGTAATCGTAATCGACTACTTCCTGATTTTGCTGTAATCGTAATCGTAATCGCAATCGCGTCATTCAGAAGTAATCGTAATCGCAATCGATTACATTCATGAAGTAATCACCCCATGTCTGGCTGCGACTACTTCTGCCGATAGCGTAATGGTCCAATGCAGGCAGCGTGGACTCGATTCCCGCCGTCGGAGGATATTCTGGGCTCCTCATCCCCCGTGTCGTTGTTCTTACGGCGACAAAATGCCCCGAAAAAAGGCCCGATAAAGAAAGAAAAAGAGTAAGCAATAGCTTCTAAAAAGAATGACCGACGAAGTAAGAACAACATCGAAGAAGACTGTGACATCAGGCACTATGGGTCGAGGTGGATGCCAGTTCAAGAGACCATAACTGGTTGATCGTTCGGCATCTGTTCATTACATCACATTGTGTGTCTTGTATATCGCATTGTACATTGTGTGTGTGACGCTGAGCAGATGAAAATATATTCTGTCGATTAATTGATTGATTCTCTCCAATCTTTGTACGCAAAATCGTATTGCTGTCGGAGGACTCAGAGCAGCGCTAATAAAGCTGATTGCTGTTTGTAGCCATCAGGTATCCAAATTCCCAGTCGAAACGACACAAGACATGGGTTTTACTTCGAATTCCGTGTGATTGCAAACCCGATAGGGGTCAGATTGTGCAACTTTGCATTTATTCATAGGTTAAATACCGTAATAAATGATCAAACTGAAATACAAAATAACAGTTGCATCGACTAGCCTAATCCCCATTGCTCCAACAACTCACAAGACGTGGGTGCCAATACATACATGCACACACGTCGCACAATCACAACAACAAGAAGACGAGATCGCTCATGCGTTTAGGGAAACTATTAGAGAGAGAAATAGTAGTAAGAGATAATCACACATCCCCCCCAACTCCTAACAAAATCAACGAGCATTGAGTGAGGAGTTCAAAATACAGCGAGTAGAGAACGTCCAACCAAATACTCTAATGGCGATTGAAGCGGGAATCAACATAAAATTTGTGCCCCAATAACGTAGTCCTTGTGCCATACTGGCGGAGTAACATTTCTGCCCGAGCGCTGGCGTCTATCATTAGACGGTGCGGCAACACTAGTGTCGTCGATCGGTACTTCAACTGGTAGATGATCTTCGGCACTCGATTCGGCGGATCTCAGCACGCCAGGGTCTACCTCATGTGACTGTCCACTTCGAGCGGGTGGCGAAACGACTTGAGGTGACGTAGCTGTGCCGGGAGACGAGACCGTTGGCTGAAAATATGTGTGCTTTTGGTTCGTGAAGTACGGCTCAATCTTGCGTAGAAATTTCCTGTTACGCAGCGTCAATCTGCCGGAACCGTCCACTTTCACGAGGTACTGGTCATGGTCCCGGCACTGAACCACAGTGCCGGTTCTGTCCCAGCGAAGGGGATAACGACCGTTTTGGTTTTGAATGCGACAGACATCACCTTCAAGAAGCGGTGATAATGGCTTAGTGTTCAACGACAGAGATTCCAGCTGCTTCGCAAATCTGGTACGTAACGTGTGCTCGCGACTCTGCCAGAGGTTCCTCCATAATGGCCTGATGTTGCGCTGGGTGAAAACTGGGACCCATGCTTTGATCGGCAACGCATCTTTCAAAGTCCTGCCAAATACTATTTCTGCAGGGGAGAGTCCATTCGCGGGGTCGGGGCAATTGCGAAACTGTAGCAATGCCCGAGTAATTGCATCGGTCCTGACGCTGCCATCCTGCGAAATGTTGCCGAGAAGGAGTCGTTTCATCGATTTCACCGCGGCCTCCGCGCGGCCATTTGATCTGGAGTGGTAGGCCGACGACAGCCTGTGACGCACCCCCCATTTTCGAAAAAATTCCCGAGTGCTGTGCGCAGCAAATTCGGGTCCCCCATCACTGCTAAGTTCTTCGGCCACTCCAAACGTGCCGAAGTAACTTCGTAATGCATCTTGGAGTCCGAGGGCTCCAGACGATTGCCCACCGTGCTTCACATGGAATATCTCTGGCCAGTTGCTGAAGCTGTCAACAACGACTAAATAGTGGTGGCCTGCGGCGGTGCAATAATCAGCGGCAACAGCTTGGAAAGGGTAGGTCGGTATGAATGGCTCGGCCGGAGGCATGTATGCTTGACTCGGTGCCATTTTACTGCAGTTGTCACAACGTGCTCGTGTACGTGCTATACACTCAGTCATCCCAGGCCAAAATACTGTGGCCTGCGCCCTCTGTGACATGGCAGCAGTCCCTTGGTGTGCCGAGTGTAAGATTTCACAGATAACCCCTCGCAGCGGCGGGGGAACGACAATCCGGTCATTATACATTACAACATCGTCTACGATTGAAAGGTTGTCGCGGTACCGCCAATATGATTGTAGTTGAAAAGGCAGTTTGTCCGATTTGTCTGGGAATCCAGAGATGATGTGAGTTTTTAACTCACTGAGGACAGGATCGTATGCAGTACTGCGCTTTACAGCGTCCCAGGAGACAACTTCAATGGCATTCAATGATGCGCGGGAGGCGGCCACGATGCTGATTTCAATCAGATTGGTGTCCTCATGGGCAGACACGATGCTGTCGCAGTGGTCCAATGGCATGTCATCCACTGGAGTCGAGGGAGCAGGGTGCCTGGAGAATGCATCAGATGCAGGAATGAGTTTGCCAGGAACATGGACGACACGGAAGCGCCATGACAATGTGCGCTGCTTCAGACGAAAAATCCTTGTGTTAGTAATTTCATCAAGGGAGCGGTCCCCAAAGATTTTTACCAAAGGTTTGTGGTCAGTGCAGATGATGAGATCGTCACATCCGAGGGTGAAGAACTTCGTATCTTCCAATGCCCATGCGATTCCAAGCGCCTCGCCCTCTATAGAACAATAACGTTGTTCGGCGGATCGGAGGAACCTTGAGCCAGCGAGAGTGATTTTCCACCCATGGTCGCAACAGTCAGGGGTCAAGGAAACGCATTTGCAGTACTTCTGTCGCAGCCAGTAGCCAATGCCAGACCTTGACCAGTCCGGGGTCAGACACGTTCTTCTAGTGGGGTCAAAGATCCGAACTCCATTTTTGATAGCGTTGATGAGCGCGATCTTGGAGTTCGCAAATGCATCATCAAGTTCGGAAGTCCAGCAAAATGGAGTTTTCGTGCTTAGTAACGGTTTGAATGGTGCCATAATGGTAGAAAGCCGGCCAAAATGGGATACCTGGTTGACCAGCCCAAACCATGCACGTATATCTGCTATTTTTGTTGGCCGTGGGAAGCACTGTATTGCTTCTAAGTATTTGGGCAGAGGTCGAACATCCTCGCCAGTAATTTCGAAGCCGGCGAACTCGATGTGTCTGCGGCAGAACTGGAACTTGGAGGCGTTTAGGATGATACCTTCACGGCCCATTAATTCTAGATAGTCAATCATTCTCCACCAGTGCGTGGCAAGGTCATCGTCCCAGAGGACCGTGTCGTCCACGCACTTCGTTTTGCGTGGTGTGTCGGCAATGATGCTGTCGTAGCGGTAAGCGTACCCGTCACCACTGGCCAGGTATCCCTGCGGGGCAACTCTATACCGATATCTCCCGAACTCAGTGATGAATGTCAGAAGGTGTCTATCTTCTTCACGCACGGGCACGGAATGGTAACCATTCCAGGCATCTGTGACAGACCTGTAAGTGTTTGGAGGTATCGAGCGTGCTTGTTTGAAAGGAGGCACAACATGGTGTGTTTCTCGAGAGCAGAAGCGGTTCAGCGATTGGAAGTCAACAACTCTCTTCGGGCTGCCATCTGCCTTGCGGACCCATATGGCCCTATGACACCAGGTCGTTGGCGTGTTCGGCTCCACTTTTTCAATCACCCCTAATTTTACGTCCGCCTCCAACTGCTTCTCAATTTCCTCTTTCCAATGAAGTGGAATGGGAGCCGGTGTGTGGACTGCAGTCGGTGTCGCTGACGGATCTATATGAATGGATATAGGCGGCCCAGTCATGGTTGGTAGTGGGCTGTGTTTGCACTTGTTGAATGTGGATGATGCATACCTCTCAATTAACCACTGCTTCATTTTATCAACATTTTCCGCACATGGCTGGAATGGCAGCTGCTGGGGGCGTGGAGGAGGTGTGGACCTCCGTGGGCAGCTACATGTTTGATGCGGGTTACCCTCAAGGGTTGACTCTCGTGTCGCGTGGAGTGCCGCTGCCCCAATTTGAGGAAAATCGGGCCCAATGATGCCCAACTTCTGCATGGCATCTCGACTAAGGTAGAAGAGTTTCGTAGAATCCGTAATGTATACCATCTCAGCGGTTTCTATGACATCGCCAGAAACTGCTGCACCCGAAAGTCGCAGAAACACAGNGCCCAGGATGTGGATACACTCATCATTAGCTGCAACCANGCGTTTCTTTACCGGGATGAGATGCTGGTCCTNGAAGCCGCATGCTCGAAACAGTTTCAATCCCATCAAGGATGATTGNGCACCAGTGTCCGATATCGCCTTTATCTTCTTGGGCGATATTTTGGGACGCTGGATATTGAACTGGGCATAATCGGCTTGCCGGGTGGAGACCAAAAGATCAATGGTCGGTTGTGCCTTGCAGTCTTTCAGCAACCAGCCGTATGTGCCATCGAATATGTGGTGGTCCAATATGACTTCCGAAGCATGAGACTCGACAGTGTTATTGGTACGGTTCGATACTGAAGCGATATCGATACCAGAAGCAGTGCCCGTACTAGGCGTCTCCGATTGTTTGCTTTTTCGCCAGCAGGCTAGACATTGTTTAAACTCTCGCAACCTCGGCTTACCAAACTTCCCATGCAAGAATTTATACTTCTTCATGACANTGCCACATTTGCTACATTTGACNACTTGNGAGAGATCGGGCGAAGGCGTGCNAGTTGACNTGCTGGCTGCGACACNAGAGTCATGCNGATTTCTCANCTGGGAGGAGGTGGCACGGAGCGCCAGTTCCTTGTTTTCAATAATCTGNACNGTTTCGTCTAGCGATTTTGCATNGAGATTTGCAACACCAAGGACTTGCCGCCGAACCTCATCATCAGCCAGGCCAGCGATGACAATATGCTTAACAATTCTATCAGAAAAGTCGTTGACTTGGGTGCAGTCATGCTTGGTACAAGTCATTTGGAACGAGCAAATTCTTGCAGACGATTTGTAGACGATCAATGAGATGAAGCTGGACAATCGACAATTGGACATATGTGCCCAATGCCCATACAAAACAGC
>ATSW01000475.1:0-19696 GCA_000444245.1 Botryllus schlosseri
AAGTACCAGAAGTAGAGGAAAACTACTTGAGTACTTCGAAAAAGTAGAAGTACTTCGTTACTGACCACCTCTGGTAATATAATGCAATTACGAATATTATTGACGAATTCAGTTTTGAAAATTAACCAACGGTTGGACAGGGAACGAATTGCTGTTTTGGCTGAATTGCTGATTCTAGCTACAACCCACGCTAATATGTCAGGCTATATAAGCGGATGGTTATGGCGGCAGGTCCAAATGCTAAGTAACGAACTGTGAAATAACGATTGACGCCCGTTTCAAGTAGTTATATGAGAATGAGATATAGTGAACATAAAAATTCTGCCTTCTACTTAATACTTATAGTGCGAGCTGCTGTTACGAGAAACGGCTAAGCACGGCTCGGTTATGATGTTATGATATATATCAGCAGCTGTTTATTTGTAATGCTTCGTTGTGGAAACTGCAATGTTTTATTCGACGAGTACAAAATTCCGAATCTTCGTCAGGTGCACGTGCGTACGTAGGCCTCTTGCTCGCCAAGCAGCAACGGTAAACTGCGTTTAACGAAGCACAACCAAACATCAATACATAAGTTACTATTTGAAACTATAGGCAGAGTGGCGATCAATATCCTGCTGCGAGGTAGGGGCTTCTGTAGTGTATTGATAACCTGATATACACCACGGGAGGTGTTCTTACAATAACACTACAATGTCCATCGCATGTCTGTTTACTATGTGTGCGTATTTGCGCAATGACGAGCGGAGCTAATACTTCTGACGTAATAATGAGTCAGTGGCGTTTGAAAACAGACGACTGTGCTATCGCTAACGTGGTGTATTATCTCATTCTTGTTCACGAATATTCAGTTTATGTCATAGTCCTTGTACAAACAAAAAGTAATCGTTATTTCACTAAAAAATCGATTAGATATGGGAAGTAGTCGATTACGATTACGATTACTTCGGATTTTTTCAAATGCAATCGATTGCGATTACGATTACTTCAAAATGCTGTAATCGTCGTAATCGATTACGATTACTAATCGCGATTACCCCATGTCTGATCGTAATTGTCCTCAGTCCTAACAGTTTCTGGCCTTAATTTCCAATATCAGGACTGATAGACAAAATACCAATAATGTGGTGACTTTACTATTCTTCGAAGTTACAATGAAATGTCTGTCTTGGGCGTCCCAATCTCGAGTCATATGACTTGTTTCGAGTCATGCACAATGACTCGAGTACAAGTTGAGTCAATACAGAAATTGACTCGAGTCATTTTACGCATTTGAAAATATGACTCGAGTCAAGTCGAGTTATCAAAAAATCGTGACTCGAGTCAATACTCGAGTCATTACAACCCTGGCGGTTGCAGGTTCGAGTCCGACTGAGGTCGACTCCATAATCCCATTACAAGTGTTGGAGGTATATCTATATATCTATATATCTTCATCTCATCCGCGTAAGCGCTGTCGTAAAAATCCAAGAAGTAACCTAGCCCGTGCTACAAGTCGGCAATTACGTAATCATACGTAATCATACTATGCAATACCGGTCTGATGGAAATAACCATGGTAGTAAAAAAACACAATGAATACCACATAATCCAGTGGCGAGATAGCGCTGCGGTATAATCCGCGGCTGCAACACCAATGGGTTGCTGGTTCGAGTCCGTCCGAGGTCGACTTCAGAATTCGTATACCGAAGTGTTGGAGGTCTATCTAGACTCCTCCTCGCCACTTCACCATTCGCGTAATCTGTGTCTTACAAAAAGCCTGGAAGTGGACCGTGCTATAGGTCGACAGTTACCGAACAAAAAATGAAGAATATCGGCCTGGTGTAAACGACCATAGTAGTCGACAAACGCCACGAATACCACAAAAACAAATAAACCACAAAACCTTTAACAACGACTTATTGTGCGCTGAATCACGATTTCAATCGTTTTGTCATATCTCATGGTGGGTCGCACAATGAAATTTGGTTGAAAAGTGGGTCACGAACTAAAGAAGGTTGGGAAGCATTGTTCTAGAACACTATGTTATGAGGTTCCCTAGAACGACATCCAGCGGAGTTCATGACCGCTGTTTACATATATACGTAGCTACTTTGCATCACTACAGCAGTCACATCAATGAGTTGAGACTTCCAGTCCGACCAAGGTCGACTCCTGAATTACGACGTAAGTGTTGGAGGTTTATCTAGGATCCTTCTCGCTACGTGATCCGAGTGAGAGGTGTCTTTAAAAGAGCCTAGAACGAAAATGGGCCGTGCAACGAGTCACCATATCAGGATATTATAAGAAACATCGACCCAGTGTAAACGACCATAGTGGTCGCAACACGCCGAATACCAAAACAACAACAACATCACCAATACCGTATCGCTTAGCTCAGGGGTCTGCAACCTTTTTCACTAAAGGGCCAGATTAACCCGATCAAACCGCGGACATCAAATAGGTTTTCTATTATAGTCGCAAGGTCCATCACCTCATAAGGATTTGGTAAAGCGGTGATGGCAACGTATATATCAATAAAATCCGTCTCCACGTAGAGGCGCATCGCCCGATGCACCAAAATATTTCCGGTTATAAAGTATTGTTTTTCAAAAATATTCATGCATAACGCCAGGATATTCATAGGCTATTTCGGTGTTTTGGTGCCTTCTTTTAGCCCTCATTAATTGTCCTCAACCATATTTATAAGTGAAATGCCATTCAATATTGGTACTACTTCGCAGGCTGCGCCATTTTTCTCTGCTGACCCCAGATTCCACAACCCTAAGCTATCCGCCCTATCCCAGTGCTATACAACGCTTCAAGATAGCGTAATGGTGGAGCGTCCAGATTATTCATCGGTAGGTGGGTTCAATCCACGGCCGGGTCAGACCAAAGACCGGATCAGTGAAATTGGTATCCATGACTTCCCCGCTTGGCTCGCAGCATATCCGGTGGGGTGATGCAAGACTCGTAAAGTCTTACAAGGCTATTCTTGCACCTTCCTTATCCAGCGGCAAATGCATATCGAGCACTCATGGTATGCGTATGCACAGATCGTGTGTATGTTTATCATGAGTCGGTGTACATGCCCCAAAAACATCAAGGACAACAATATATAACGTCTGTCTTTCCATGTAGCATAAATGAATAACCGGGGCCTACGATACGATACGTAGGCCCCGGAATAACCATGGAGCGAGTCGAATATTGATTGTAATAATTCGAGTCAAATTGGGAAAGTAGATTTATTTATTGTCTCAAGTATAACGAAATGGCAACTAAAAGAAGTTTTGCTTCTTTAATCACTTTCATAAACATCGAGGGAACGTTGAAACGTCGATTCTCCTCTGACACAGTGTAGTATCTAAATTACGTAACACACACACTTTTTCATGGAAGTGACTGACACGCAGCACTGACTATAGTGACGCTACATAACAGCCTATGCTGACGAGTCCCGATTGGTCACGTTTCGATCCGCGAGCGGTCCGAAGACACACTACCGAGTACCGACTGCCGAGCAGGCGAGCTAGAAGACGCAATCCAAAAAGTTCCCTATATTATAGCAAATACAATTCACCGTTCGTAAATCGACATCAATTCTTGCCGAAACCAGAAGAGCGATCTATAGATTTTCTACATGACCACGTCGTACACGTACAGTATAGCCTACAGTGTAGGGTAGTCCTACTCTGCACAGGTACAAGTACATGTACTACACTGTACAAGTGAGCCGGGAGAAACTACAGTTCGTCCAGTGTCAATGAATACACTGTGTTTATTTGGATTCGAGAAAGGCATGAACGTTGTTGTCAACTAGTTGTAATTGGGATATGTATGTTGAGATGCGCAAATGCTGATAACATAATTGATAGGTAGTACAGCATAATACACGAATGAATAGTCAGCTCTCAAAATTACCGGACGTCGCTCTGACATCTCAACCTCTCCTATCGACACATGCGTCATTCATTTTCATCTCCAGTCGTTTTATGTTATCACTATTTCTTTCCATCAAGCGTGCATGCTGCATCGTTAGATGGACTATGCCCGGCTGTCTGATTTCAAATACAACTCCAAGTCGTTTTGACACCCTCTAATCGTTTCATGTATCGCAGTCTTGTGGTGTTTTGAAATCATGGAAATTATTAATAAACTGATACTGATACCCGTGCTCACTGTTCCGTGACGAGGTGATGTAGTATGTAGTGGCGCGTTCCAGTGTCGTCAAAGTATGTCAGGGTAGAAATTAACGCCGTAACTGTTTATTTAATTATTAGTAGAAGTTGCGATTTCCAAGAAGTGCCAAAACTACTTGAAGTAGAATACTAGAATCATGTATTTTTAAATGATCTAAAAATAGTACATTGATCTTAAGCGAGTCATTGTGACTGAGTAACGGATTTACGAAGTCAATCAAATGTTCCATCATGATCAAATACGCTCGAAGGTGTAAGCAATCGTCCGGGCATCTCCTTTCCTGACACGTCATTGTAAGTACTAACAGGTTGATCAGAATAACGAACATAATTTTCCTAGTGATAGAGCCATACAACATTGCATCCGGCGTTTGGTGATGCAATATTCTGCTAATTTTGTTACAAGCTTGAGATGTTGAAGACATTTATCATTCAAGCCAAGAGAAAAACTCCGACGAAGAAAATGCTGTCTCATGCCCCAATAGGTTTCAATCTCACGTGCTTACGAAATGAAAATTAAACACGAATGAGAAAGGATATTGACGATTGATTCTCGAATATAGTATATGCTTTTGAACTTCCAGTTTCTGCTCTGGATTGATACCGATGAGGTCATTTGAATATTCGAAACGACACATTCAAAGAGTATAGTACACACATTCGCATCTGATTAGCTGTCGCCGGTTTAGGATATTCATATCGTGCGAGGTGAGATAAATGCAGGGATATCAATGCGGCTTCTTTCTTCACAGCATAGGCTACTTTAAGTACCGTAATTTTCCGAATGTAGTGCGCCCCCATGTATAATACGCACCCTTAAAATGACGTGTATATTCTGGGAAAAAGCCTGTACTCATGTATAATACGCACCCTGCATTCGCAGTACATGAGTACATGAATAGTTGCGGTTTAGTATTCGATGTTGTTCTGTTTTGCGATGTCACTGTCGAACAATCATGACANNATGNTCGCTNATCATAATACAANTAACGGNNTTGTCTCTAAAGCGAGAGTAGATAGTAGCCAAAGCCTGTGAGGTCGGCGACGCNATAGCTCAGGCTNGCGACANACGANATCTTGCGCACGNGGCCTATTACAATTACAGATGCGATTGCTCAGNCCAACGGTTATGTCGGGCGCACCAGTCCTGTTGTAGATGCGACTGATTACGCAACCGATTATATCTCGCGCACATGGCCTCTTGTGTATGCGATTGTTAAGGCATGTCGTTGACGCGATGAATCAACAAGGATTGCCGCGCACGCTTGTAGCAATCAGCGACCTAATCTAGCTCGCGTACAAACAAACGGCAAACCAACTCAGCAAGAGGTCGCGTGCTTTGCAGTTTTTACAATTAGAAACACGCTTTTCGTTAATTGGCCACACGCTTCTCTATTTGGCAGCGCGTTACACTCTATAATACGAATTACGGGGCCCAATGGCTAGAGGTGATGCGCGATTTAAACAAACATGAAGAAAGGTGTGATTTCAAGTTTTTGATCGAGGGATTTTTTTCAAGGCTTGCTGTACCCATATATAATACGCTCCCCCTATTTTAGGGCAAAAAATCGGTAAAATTTTGCGCATTATACATGGAAAATTACGGTATACTTTCCCGGTCATGAAAAAAGAAGTTACGATCCCTATGCAAATGACTTTATATATTTTCAATTGCGGGCCAACCAAGATTTTACCATAAATATCAAAATATTGACCACTTCTCACATAGTCCATTCATGAGCAAATGAACATTAGTCTTCTTTTGGCAAGAACGTCGGCTTACCACAAGTTCTAGTCGTGTATGACCATATTTTAATTGTCAAAACCTTTGGATCCAGTATGAGACTTGGACAACCAGATAATTCTAGTTGTCCAATTAGACTAATTAGAGCGAACTGCCGGTAATATCATTCTAATCTAATTTGTGAAATCTTTATTTGTTCTAATTCAACTTCTAATCTAATTTCTGGTTTTCATGTAAATACTGAAGGATAACCGTACAGTGCGAAACAAGCTAAGCTTGATGTACAGACATTTGCTATTCTCATGCTCATAAGAAAGAACTAAGATTTGATAAACGGACCTTGAGTCAATGTCCAAGATTCGTGAATTCAGTAATTCTAATTGTAATCTAATTGAAAAAAAAACTGGGTTGCTATAATTATAATTTTAATCTAATTTGAAATAGCTATTAGTGTGTACTAGCCATAATTCTTATTCTTGGTCGTTGAAATTCCAATTCTAATCTAATTTGGAAAAGCTGGGCATTTTCTAGTCGTCCTGGCAAGTCTGTAGGCTACGTCCAGCCGTCCATGCATGGATCCCAGCTGAGGCAACGTAACGCTAACGTGACGAAAGCCGATCGTCCTGTAGTTAATTGACTCGTGACATCAGGGCGTTCCAAGGGCGCACTTTCTATCATAAAGTTCAATTGGACATTTCTCAGATGACACAGCGTTTTGTGGCGAATCGTCGAATTCGAAGTATAAAAGTTGCGGCTAATCTTACCTGAGAAGAGGGAGAATACATAGTTGTTTGATTGTAACACAACAATTCAATAAATGAACGTAGAACGACATTGCGACCACTGATTGCAATTAGAGAAATGCGTTTATATGCATAGGTACTTCATTCCACATCGCCTCTGATTATAAGTTATTAAGAGTGAAAAGCAAATGAGCAGTAATACTTCTTTATGACACATAGTTACGTTTTCCATTTTTTTCACGATAAATTGTTCAGTACCTGTTTCAATACATCAATATATTCGTTTGTTTTGTTGTCCGATGTAATAAAGTTTTGTCGAAGTGATAATGTGTGATAAGTTCATATAATATATATATATATAATGTGCTATTATATCTATCCGGTTTTCATATCTCCGTATCCAGCCGCGGCATAAGAATCCCGATGGAGCCTGAACTTGGATGGACTCATCATCTTCAAAAAGGTTGAAAGTTTTGATGAAGCACTTGCTCTTCTGATTGCGGTTTATTGAGTAATTTAACAATATTGCATCAACTAGTTGGTAAATTCTCATGACGGCCCTAATAATTATTCTCGTGACAACATAAACATGTCTTTGAGTGGTCAAGACAGTGGGGTAACCAAGGTTGGGTTTTAGTATCCCCCCCCCCCTATTTGGAAATCCTCAAACTTAAGTTGCTGTCGCGACGGCGACAAACACCACTGGCGAATTCGATCTATACCCGCTCTCGCGCCTCGAAATCTTAGATTGCACGATTCCTTGATTGGTACTTTGACGTGGCGACGCTTGTAGGACAATGCAGTTTTCAAATACACGTTGACTTTCTGATCCACGCCGATAAACAAACTTCCTTGGAAGTGACATTAACAATTACAAATCAAACTAAAAACAACGCGATAGCGATCCAAGTTCTTGATTGGTAACGTAAGTAGCTTTCTAGAACCGCCGTAAAATGCAGGTATGTAGCGTTATGTGATGCCGAATACTTTAGAAGTCGATCAATATTTAGAATTTCGGAATCAGCGCGACAATTTCAATTGAATAATATCAGTGATGATAAATTCTAAGGTATTTACAATCAGTTGCGCTATCACGGGCGAGGTTTGGCCCGTCTGTGCCTAATCTGAGCCTTAACTCTCCCTTCGCGTTTTATTTTCGAACAATGAGTATGAAAATTCCGTAATTTTGGGAATAGAAATGTTTATAATCGAAGCATTCATAAACATCGACAAAGAATACCTATAATCATTGAAGGTTTCTCAATTTACCCTCGCTCATCCCTGACGACATGTGAGACACTGCCTCGCTTGCCTCCCATGACCCCACGTCACTGACGTAACACACCCTGCATTGGGTATGTACCGCTCTAGTGACCATTAGGGATGGTGTGAGCCTGTGAAAGGTTCAGGTTCGTGTGAACGCGAACCTTTTTGAAAGGTTCTGTGTGAACGCGACCGTGAACCTCGTGACGTCATATTGCACCATCACACCATCCCTATAGTGACCCTGTTTGTCTCCACTAACGCACATGGACAGAAAAATATGGCGCACACTACGAATCCCATATATTAGTGCTACCAATACGTCAGGAATTTTCAATTGTGACGTAAAAATTGATTTACATGTATGGCTCTTTGAAAGTTACAATTGGAAATATTGGGTCAATATGACTCTTCGGTCAAAAATGGGTCCCGACCATTGCATTAGGCGATTGAAGATACTATCCACACAACTCAAGACGAGTCAAGAGTCGCTACGTATTCGTATTCGATAAAATTGATTCACTTTGGTACGTCTTCGGGTTCGCCGATTACATCACAAATTTCACCAGATTCTCTCTGCCCGTCTCAGCAATACTCCGATTCAATTTTATTAGTAAGTCTTGCGATTTCTGAGTGCTAGTCTCGTTGAGCGCATACAGCAACTATTGTCAAGACCGTGACCAACAAACTCATACGACAAATTCCGTGTGGTGAACTAAGATTGTGACGTCACCGTGACGTCACGTATATTCAATTGTGATGTCACAGTTGATTGACATTGTTTTACGGCTCCTTGAGAATCACAATTAAAGGATACAGTTCCAATATGACTCGATAGACGAAACACGTTCTTAATTGACCAAAGAATTTCCTTGACCACGACTACATCGTCATGCAGCAGTTTTGCAGCGGGCGGTTATTATCATCAGAACATCCATTCGGTTCAAGTAATCTATTACTGGATATTATGACTGCTGAACCGACGATGTTGTCAAGGGTTTTAAACCTTCATACACATCGACTATTTCTCGCGCAATTTTCATACTACATGTTTTTCGAAAGTATTCAAACAATTACGACAAACTTATATAACTTGAAAATATCAACACTTTTTTGAAATGACATTTATTTAAAACACCATCACACCCTTGTTTTAAATGCAACCCCCGCGTATATATTGGTCATCGCCACATATGTTATTGTGGCTTTGGGTATAGGCAAATGATGTATATCGTATTAATCTTAATGTGCCCTTTTATACAATTAAGCGCTTGAAGTTCTGTACAATTATAAAAACAGATTTACCGTGAAAAATAATAAAGGGAAATTCCACCGTGAACTTTTGACTCCCTTCTTGGTGATAGCCGGAAAATGATCAGGTTAAGCTTATACCTGCCTTCATCACATGTCATTTAATTGCACGCTATACTTGGCAGGTTCAGGCTATACCGGTTCCTGATACGGGCTCATCCGGATACCAATATATTCTCCTATTGTACAGTGTACATCTAAATCTGGTTAAAAGGGATGGAATCAAATTGTGACTTTAATATTCGCTTATCCGGTACAACAGTCGGATATAGCGGATGATAAAAACGGCAGGTTAACCCTAACCCACAAACTGGATATCCGCTGTCCGGAAAACTGATCCCAGGTTATTTTAGCAACAAAATGACGTGAAACGTAGTTCCTTCGCGTAGGGGAATTTGAATATATTAGCTTCCGTGCTAAGTAACCAAATATAAGTAAGGTGGAAACTGTAAAGTTGTTATAGTTTCCGACGACATGCGATATAAAGTTTGTATCCACCTGCGGGAAGCCTACAGTATACATTCAGAAGCGAATCGATGAATAATTGCATCTGAATTGCCGCCAATAAGTGTTGGAGTATGCGTATCAAATGAGACTATAATCGCAAGTTTATGACCTCTTTTTTGTCTTTGAGAATAACTGTATATGTATATTGTATAGCCTACTTTGAAGGTAGCATTGTTGAACAATTATAAATGTTAAGGCTGTGCTAATTGATATTGAGGCTGCAAGTCGAACACATAGCGGTATATCGTTCGAAAAATTCACTGCGGAATTCACGCAATAAAGTATATATACCATTATACTGTACATCGCAATAGTTTTAATAATCCGAGTGCAATGCGTGTACGATGATTGCAAATTATCTCCTCGATGTTGTGAGTGTGCAATGTGTATTGTACAATCTGTACTTACATTCCTTGATGTCAGTTGGGTGCACTGCGATAAAACAAGCTCACGAATGTGAATAATGATAATGAAATAGATTCTTCATCTATCAAGATGGTTGAATGTGTGAGAATGAGAGGTCTTCACGAGTTCACCATTCTCACGGTCTACATCTGAATTATTTTGGAAAATTAGACACGCGATTATGCTCTACTATGTAATCTATAAATTAGGCGTTATACGCTACGATTTGAGACAGCTTTTCAGAAAACTGATGATTAATTCGAGTATTTTCCGTCGGCAGGCTATTTCTTTGCACTAGCCTTGCTGTAAGGCAATCACATTATTCCAGTGGTTAATTACCTATGCCATTACATCCTATCCTCGTGTCGGCTAAAGACAGCTAATAAATTTCTCACCACTGTCCTTAGAATTTAAAGGGATGGTATTTGAAAAGAGAACATGTCATCGTGAAACTGCAAAATATCGGTTGCAACGAAATTCGAGATTAAGTACAGAGCGGGGTGGCTTTATTTGGCAGCAGCCATTTCCAGAGTGCTCCTTGAACTATTATAATGATAATCACAATGAGAGTGACGGCACCAATATGCTAAAAATTCTCAAATAAATGAAGTCTTTCTTGATCTTCAGTGTCGCCAGAAATCAGCTGACTTAACTTCCGTTTCTTTAGTCCAGTCGCGTGCCAGGCTTTTATATTTGACCTCGGCAGGTATTCATTAAATTTAAGTACGAGATAATTACGCCGCTGCGCCTATCTAGATCTTTTACAATGCATAGTGGAAGCGTACGACACTTGCAATAATTTCTTACCAAAAATACAATGCCGGTGAAGCGACGGAGTTATAGTAGGATCATTAATAACTCTCGTCTTAAAGGTGAAGTTAACTGTCTCGTGGGGATTGATTGTACATGGGATTCCAAACCACTGGTGTTTCAATGATATAAATTGTGCTGGAGATGTCGGATATTCCTAAAGACTAACTTGACATATAGAAGTATATTAGACCATCAAAAATTGAACGGATTTAAACCCAATCAAAATGTTTGTTCAATGGGCTTTTGTGCGTATCGTACCCCCATACGTTATCTCTGAATTGCACTAAATTTTATTCGGTTTGAGTTTACTTCTGATTGTTACCATAAAATCGAGATTTAGTCTCGTGAATACTTAACACTAACAGACAAACCGATTACCACTATTTTATGCGTCATCATAGACCAGTTGACGGAATTTAATCAATGGTTCCAGTCTTGGCTCAGTCATGCATATTTGTCATACTCCGTAAATTGGAGCACTTATTGTCTATTACTTTATTGCTGTGTAATTTGCTAGGGTGATATCGGCCGAAAGGTATTTTCGTTTGCAGAAAGTGTGTGTACGAGTGGCAGATTGCCTCTCAGAGATCTCGAGCTCTATTCATGTCACATGTAAATTTACATACAGCTGTTGAGTTGGTCGAATGCTCTATACCGCTTTCTGACCACTCGTAATTACTAAATACGTATTCGTAAAGTATTCTGAAAAGCTGAACTACAGTAAATGCTCGCTCAATGACGCTCACCACTACGGTATCATTCAATATAAATAGTAAGTCGATTGCCTTCACGGCGCTTGGCATCTGCGGCACCTCATATGCCTAGTACTTACGCGCTTAGTTAAATTTACTATGTGGTGTTAGTCGTGAAAAAATTGCCAAATTATCCATTAGCCGCAAAATATGGTATATATAGTGTGCGGTAGTGTGAGCCTCACCCATTCACATAAAGTAGGAAACTGAGTAGCCTACTGGTAGGCTAATCAGTCCAATAGAATGTAAATGACCATGACCATTGACTATGTCCATTGAATTTTCTAATGATCATAGACGTCGAGCACTACGGAGTGCAAGCAACATAAATATACTCACGATTGCTTTGGCCTACATTCACGTTGCATCCAAGAGTCAACAGATGTCTATTGTCTATACGAAGCTTGCGACTTATTTCCTTAGCATATTGATAATTAAACTGTCCCGCAGTTACGAGGTATATGACACGGCATGTGGCAATAAGTATGCTTCGAACTCGATCGATCTCACGTTACCTCTTGGGACATATCAGAATTGCGACCCATTTATTTTACATACCTTTCTTGCAATGGAGAACTATTGTAAAGTACCACTTATAACGATTGTTTCTGAGTATTCTTAGGATTTTATTATGAACATTCGGTGAAATAGTCGACAATTATATTTTAGGCAAGCGTCAGATAACTTTATAATTTTTAGATCTCTTCGTAGTGCAATAGTGGTGGTGAGAAACGTATAATGGTGCACTGCACCGTCAACGGGTTGTACGGCCGAGTCTGACCAAGGCCGAGTCCAGTCCTGACTGTTGTGGGTTTACCTTGGCTACTCAATGCCATCTGATCCATACAATATGTGACTTACAAATGACTATAAAACGAAATTGTGCCGTGTGTTCTTGTAAGTCAGCAGCTCAGGAATGATAATAAGAGAGTCAGCCGGTGTATCCAGTGACCACTGATCGTAGATCTCGAAACTACATGAAAACTGTGTGATAGTTGCAATCCAAATGCTTGCAAATGTAAGGATAGCCCATTATTGCGATTATCAAAGTTCAGACCCATCAGGGAACTTGGAACATATGGCGAATATTATAATTTGCATCGTTTACATGCGGTGACAGGAGTTGTAATGGTGGCATTTACCAATAAATTTATTGCTCCCATTGTATGCTATAGTGCGTAGTGAAGCAATATAGTGTGAGGTGTATAGTGTAAGTGTTAAGGCATTTATATAAAGCTGGCTCGTTAATTCGGTTATTTAGATAGTAATTACAGTTTGCCTTCCCATTTCGCACTAGTAAAATCTGATTTATGAAATCTTCGCGGGAGACAAGTAAAAAATCTAAATGTTCTATAGGCCTACCTACCATTTAGATTTTACATTTGGACAGTTGAATCTCACCTTATACCCCTATACTCTGGTAATCCGTCGTGTCTTTTGGACTATATGCATAGGATGCACCGTATAGAGAGGGGTTTCGAAAATGAAAGTATGTTAACCTAAGTTGATAAATTTGATTTAGCTGCTTTAAAGTTGTGTGTGTAGTATATGCCATGGGTCAGGTTGTCGCGTTGTTTTCGTCAGTGTAGTGTAATTTTCCATTGTTATAGAACGTTGGTAGAACGGACACAACACCAGGCACTGAAAGGATGGTATAAGCACTTAGAATCAAAAAGTTCTCAGGTGAGAAATAATCCTCGTGGTGGCTGAAACAAGGATAATCAAATCATACCAACAATAACAACAACATCTCTATTTAATTTTTGGTAATTTCAAACGGCAAGAATGTTAAAGTACACGGATATATACAGATATTATCAAGGAGGACGTTTCTAAAAAGACTCATTTATCGTGTTTCAGAGAACGACTAATAGGGATAATTTGAATGCAAATGACTGTTAGACAAAATAAACAAAGCACTAAGTAAATATATATCTGCAATGTGGAGGTTGTAGGAGAATAGTCAATTAGACATTCACGTTTCCGACCCGTACAGCCATCTACTTAACACTTGACGCTATCTGCGCTATATTTGGGAGCCAATAATGTTTAATTAACCGCAGCAGTAGACTCTCGAGTAGGCCCATATATAATCTTCTTGTATGCTGTAAAATAAATGTTTCTAACGCTAACACCACGGATTCTAATCGTGTTTAATTAACCGCAGTGGTGTGAATTAAAGTGTTAAGCCCTTACGAGGAATTTAGCTAAATACAATGATAAAGCTACAAACCTTTGATCACGCAAACAAACGCACCCTATCTTCCATTTTGAGCAATAACCGTCACGACTATATTTCTCCTCCCACTGATATGAGTACAACATATTTTGCTACTGTTTTGTGTGGGAATTAATTTAATGCTGAGTATATGTAAACAACCGACAATGGAGAAAGAGATATGGAAAAAAAGTACTGCAAGTCGTATGATACATGTTATTAGTGGCGTGCACATATGCAACATGTATAATATGCAAGAAATGAAAACTTGAACCCCTACTCTACGCCCGATGTAGGTTCAATGATGGAATCACTCGTAGAGGATTGTAGCTGTGGACAATACCGTAGCATTGTCATACCTAAGTAATATTCACGTTGGTATGATCATTTTTTACACGGATACATTATATTAGATTGGTAATGGTAAGAGATCAGTGGCCTGAATAACAGTTCAAAGTTTCGGATATGGCATACTGATTTAATATGGGAGATTATAATCAAGTTTTTTCAATACAATTCAAGAAAATATAAATCACAAAGGATATTTGGAGAGGATAAAAATTTATAGACTGGCAGCGTAGAACAAGAGTGGGACCTTTGAGTGCTGCGGACCACTCGAGTTGCTATAAAATTTCCGATGGGCCAAATTATGTCAACCGGGAAAAATTTACCATTTCTTCAGGATTTTCCTCCGGATTTGCAACTTTCAAAATTTTGAAAAAGTGTGCTCTTTTCAGATTCCCAAAATATAGTAACCCTAGTATATCGAGCTCGAATGAGTATTTCCGTGACGCGAATCATGTACATGTACAATGTCTGCTCCAGGTATATCCCTGGTCTGCTCACTCAAACTGAACCAATTGCGATGTTGCAATTTTCATTTTAACGTGTCTGTTAGTTCTAGCGGAGCCTATCGCAGAGGTACAATCCAAACGTGTATACTAGCCTAGCCAAACCCCAAGGTGTATTGCAGCTTCATTTGAGTTCAATTTGACTCCGAAAACCAGTACAGATATTCTAACTTTGATTGATCGAGGTGCCAGTCGACCCGATTTCAAAGACCTGACTTCCATCTCCGATTAGTATTCGAAGACCTTCTTTCCTCGCCTACATACCTTTCTAATGTCCATATCGCTATACAATGAATATATATAGCAGATATAAATACAGGGAACGATCTAACAGGCTACATTGCGCTAATACATTCATGATAATCATGAAACTAAGATCATGCGCATGGAAAATAATGTTTGAATGCATGCACTGGACAGGCAACTGGTTGGGTGTATTACGTGATCAATATGGAAAATCGCCGACTTCGTGTCACGTTGATGCCTGGGGTTCGCAGGTTCACTATCCCTGCTATAGACTGACATCAATCTGATTATCATACGTGCTGAAAACACAGTCGCGTAATTGCACTCAAGTACAGACGCAAGAAATCGCGGAATTAGTCGCTTTAATTGTTGACCATGATTGCAGAAATAAATATTTAGTATTTCAAGTACCCTCACCTATTGGCCTTTCGTCTAGACGCGATTGATAAACAGTTTAGGCAGTGATCGGTTATGCATGAAAGGAATGCTGCTACTATCACTATTTATGCAATGACTTGCATTTGCTGAAGCCGGGTAAGAGGCAAGAGCATAATAACAAAATTTCACCCTAATCGCCAAGGCGCGAGTCTAGCCGCGCGAATACAACATTAGGTGAGAATATCTGGCCGCAAACAGCATCATAAAGCTATAAACACGGCGTCAAATAAAACTTTGTGTTAAGCACTTAAGCCGTTGGCATTGTTCGCGTTCATCGTATTAGTTAACGAGTCAAACTGATGAACTGTCAATGATACACGTTGCAGCAGGGGTGGAGAGCCTGCGCCTAGCTATCCAAAGAATTCAACATACTGTATAGCATGAAATGTTCGTGTGAATTTTGCCACGAATTCAATAAACTTATTTGTGATCTATAAAAATCAATTTCTCCCCAATAACTTGACGCAGTCAAACTTTCGTACAAATTGCCGCACAGTGGACCACTTTATGTTGTTCTTAGTTGGTACAGCCACTCTTGATTACCTTTCCGTGCACTAAAACAATCACTTACCCCGTACAGTACATGATGTTAGTTTCAACGTGATCGGAATGGTATAAGCGCAATATGCAATTGTTAAGTCGACCCGAGGCCGAGCAGGAATGGAAGTCGACCCAGGTTTTTCAGTTTTTGGGAAATATCACCCGCCACACAATCAGCAATATAAAATGTGTGCTGATTTTACAGTATAAATTGAACTCAAAATATTCTGCAATGAACTTTCGGATTAGGGGCCAATGGACCGTGTACTGTATACAGGTACACGTCTTAATGCTATCTCTACCGCAGGTTAGGCTCCACCATAGATATTTAACCGATGAAAACGTTGAAACGAAATGGCAATTAGCGACATGAACTATTCATGTTCAGTTTGAGCCAACATCGTAAGATTCGACCCATATGGAAAATTTCGTTCACTTACCCCCGTGAGAGCTCTTCTCGTTCAATATAACATCACTCATGTGCTTTATTTTTTTACGTGGAGTTTAATAATTCAATTCAATTCAATTGATTGCTAAAAATTTCATAATTTCAATACATCACAAGACTGCGATACAATGAAAGATATGATGGTGTCGAAACGACTTGGATTAAGTCTTTGAAATCAGACACCCACCTTCATAATGAAAACATTATGTGGCCGCCTAAGTTTTTAGCGATTTATGATGACCCGCAGTGCTCGTAAGGCTCCTCTGTCCTGGGTTACAGTACAATTTTATATCCACTCCGTGGGAACTCAATACCGCATAAGATTCATCAGAAAATATATCTAATTAGCGCGTAATTATAATGGGAGCGTGCTTACAGTGGTAACGCATTTAACATTCTATGTTATAGCTTCCCGCATTGTCTGTGTGACGTAAAATGGTAATTGTTATTATAGCGGGTCAAAGGGGTTTCCAACATCTCTAATACTGTGTAATACTGTTAGCTTGATTATGGACGGATTTGCATACTAATCGCTAAATTGCATCTTATGTATTCAAGTTTGTTGAAAAATCAAAGCGAAAGTGATTTAAAGGTGAATTCATTAGTGGTTAATGTTGCTAAATGATCAGTTTACTTTGTAAAACCCCAGTTATGGTATGCAATCAAGCCCCTATTACAAGTTTTCTAATTCATCGTGTCACGATTATTGCTACGATTCCCGAGAGTGGCGAATAAGCTGTGGGAGTTTTCGAAGATTAACATCTCATTGATACATTGTGGTTTACCTATGAATAAAATGGAAAAACGTAGTTTCACTATTGTTGACATATTGCCATTCGCGAGAAGGAACGGATTTACCTATGCGTAGGCTTAAAGCAAATTAAAATTGACAGTAGAGTGTTGTCATAATTCCATGATAAAATTATCAAGTCTGTATGTTTAGAATTCGTGACGATTTTAGTATAGGATGCGGATATGTTAAACCTATCTTGGTGTGATAAATAAGATGTTCTGGCATTATAACTATAATGCTAAATTACGTGTTGGGGAGTTTGGTCCCCCGTACAAATAATATATTGACAATACACAGTGACACTAAAATTGTTCGTATTAAGTTTGATTTCAAGACAACAAGACAAATATGTTAGTTGCGACATTTCCGTTGGGCAGTATAGATAGGCTAACATCGTTAAACTAAAATGACTCTGTAAAGACAGTCGTCGCAGTACGATACATCTAGGTAAAAATCTCATTGTTTCATCATAAACTATAGGAGTAATCTATTTATCAGAGTGTCTGTAAAAAGCATGCTTTACATATTTACAAACACGAACTTGTTCCATGTAAGGTATATTCTCGCTTACATTAATGCTTCACCCATTCAAGACTGTTTCTTTGCATAATTAGATCTTTACTCAGGACTATACCAGTCGGTTAGAAGGGTGTGTGATCTGCTGAAAAACTCGGGACGGATATTAGGCAATTTGTCGCTTCAACCCTGTGTTTTACGAAACTTTTGCTAATTGTTAATTTAGACCTTCATCATTACCATTCACCTTTCTCACGCAATTTCGACTTTGCGAAGGTTATAATCGTCTTAATGTCTATATTTAGATCATCACTACTTTTTGAATGACACAATATATCTTTTCACGTGTAGACTACTTAGTATAGAGTCATTAGGATTCATCAGGAATGTATTTAATGGCATGACTCTACATGTGCACTGCGCAGTGCGTGATGAAATGCGCAGCAGTGGCTATATGCGTGTATTTGATAATTTAGGCCTGAATTGTGTGCTTACCAACTTGATTAACAAATCCACTTGGATATAATCGTAAGGATATATGGCATTCGAATGCCTCCATTAGAACGTTGGATTATATGAGTAAAATTTTATATTTCTCAATAACTTTCATTAGAGTTTGAATCATAGTGTACAGTACACCGTTTGTCAGTCAAAATATCATCATTGATCAGAATGATCACCTTATCAGAAAACAATTTATACGCTGAATAGATTTTAGCTGGAAAGGTTCTTTCTGAGATATGACAAGCTTGGAAAATTGATCGTTAACAGTGCCGACTATACGCTACCTAACAGCCCTCTAATTTTTCTGTACGATACAACCGCCACAAAAGAGCAATCTCACAAACAACACTCACTGCCTAATATACCTTCATCATTCGGTTTTAGCGTTGGATTATGTCGACTAGAAACTATCAAAATTATTCGGGGACATAACACTGTCGAAAACTTTCCATCACAAACAATCCTTTTCATTATTTCTGCAATTGATATCCACTGAGTGACCCTATCCGGAGACTGATATTTGAAGTGCATGGAAAGGTACCGGTAGGTGCTGAACACATAAAAACTTTGGAATGGCAGAGTCATTGTGAGAACCAACCGGTGATTGGCTGTATCGCAACCATAGGTCGGCTATACACATTAGTATTTTTCTCTGACTCATTTCCTTGGACTTTTGCTAATAAGGCTCTAATACGCACGTATGCCTTTTTATTCTGCTATTCCCCAGAGTTTCCGCAAGCTAACCAGAAGGTGTCCGCAACTGCAAGGATTTCGGAGTGACCCATTTCCTTGGCCAGTCACTAATTACATAAAACACGTATAAGGTTGGCGCGAAACCGGGGGCGGTTTGTCCCGTTCGGTGTGCTCCACGTAATCACTGCAAAACGACGAAACCCTCGATGTGTAAATGGTTTCGCTCTGTTACCAAATGACGATGATTCTCTATCTTTTCCGTAAAAATTCAAAAGTTTCCGTTTGTTGCTCGTTAGTTTCAGCTTAGTTCATTGTAATTAAGTTTATTATTTTCATGATAATGTCTAGTACAATTCCTCAATTATGGCGAGATAGTGTAGTGGTATAATTCACAGCTGCAACACCAATGGTTTTTGGGTTCGAGTCCGACCGAGGTCGACTCCAAAATTACTACCTACGTTTTGGAGGCATATCCGAGCTCCTCTTCGCCATCTCATCCGTGTAAGCGGTGTCTTACAAAAGCCTAGAAGTGGGTCGTGCTACAAGTCGGCAGCTTCGGAATAAAAATGAAGAAAATTGGCCTGGTGTAAATGACCATAGTAGTCGACAAACACCATGAATACCACAAACAACAACAACAATTCCTCAATCTAGTCTTGCGATCATTTCCAAAACATTTCCATCCGTTATAATGGAGTATAAAGTTTAGTTGACGTTCAGATCAAATCAG